>JXCR01139705.1:10037-37869 GCA_002079205.1 Phalaenopsis hybrid cultivar | reverse complement strand
ATATATATATATATATATATATATATATTCAATTCTTTTCAATTAATATATCTAACCTCAAAATTTTAATATTCATAATTATAACACTTAATAAGCACATAATAAAAGTAAATAATAGTGATATTTTTATATGATATTTATGTTTTGAGCATCCACGTAAGTATAAAGATATAGGTGTTAGATTGACATCTAAACCTATAAATATTGGGCGGTTTGTATGTAAATGCCACTTTTTTCATATAGATTTCTATTTTTGTAATCTTTATTGACTCATATGTAGTAATGTAGGCGCGTGCAATCTTTTTGTTTAAATGGACCGATTCACAAATTAGTCCTCAAATGAAATTCAAATCTGAATTCTTAAGATCGGAACCAATCATGTCTATATTAGACCTAATCCAAATTGAGCTGAATCGAACAGAAATATAATTCAGTTTAATTAATCTGCTTTGGAGCAAATCAAGATTCAACATTTGGTCTAAAATAATTAAAACCTATAATTTATTTCAAAATTAGAGATTTCGTTTTTTTTATCTTCTCTACATCTATTTAAGATTAAAAAATTCAAATTAAACTAGATTCAATTTTTCATTTTTTTACCGAATGATACACATCTTTATACACATAGTTATGTAATCATGTAGCATTTAATGTTATTTAAGAGTGATATTAAATATTCTCAAGTAAAAACGGCTTTAAATTAGAATTGAGCGGGCAGGCTTGTTCACTTTCATTATGTCTTTTCTGATTGAACATGTCAAAGTTTTCACATCCCTTAATTATTTTTAGGACCACGACGGTGCCGGCACGGGTCTTCACCCGTTTTGAAAGAGTAATTAAGTTGAATTTTTGTATTTTGGGCTGCTAATCAAGATGTAGCGCTGTATTTATGTTTTTTTTNTTTTTTTTTTTTTTTTTTTTTTTTTTTTTTTTTTTTTTTTTTTTTGGTAATTAGGGGTAATTTGAACTTTTAGCTATAGAAGCTTGTATACCCTGATCCTTCTTTATAAAAGAGTCCTAGGATTCATGGGAGAGTTAATGTGAGAAGTGCAGAAATTGTAATTCCGAACTTTTTTTTTCTTTCTCCCGTCCGGTACTAGTGAAACATCTCTCGTGTACGTAGGCAAATCTATTCAACACCGAATAATGTAAATCATTTGTGTTTGATTGTTGTATGAATTTCTTCATTTTTGCATTATTTTTGAATAAAAATTGGTATAATAGCTTCGGGTTTGTGATCGAGCATGGTTTGATTTCTATAGCAGAAAATATGTCGATTTTTGCAGCATCAAATCTGACGTGCATTTCGATAGATTCGGAGATTTGGGGAAAGTCCAACGACAAATTGGTGGCTGGCCGGTGGCTTGGACGTGGGAATCAGGCAAGGGGGCAGAGGCGCGGCTAGAGGAGGACGTTCGTTGAGCCTTGTTTTGGCGGTGGTCTGATGGCAGCTCCGGCGGAAGGAGCCGCAGGCCTGCAAGATTTTACGTGAAACAGAAGAAATTTCAAAAAAAGAAAAAAAAAATGAAATTTTTTTAGGAAAAAGAAAAAATTGGGAGATTTTTTTTTACATGAAAAAAATTCATTTTCTTAGAAACAATTAAAGGGAGAAAAGGAAAAAGGAAATATTTTTTCATGTGAAACTTTTTTTATTATTTGTTTTTTTTCTTTTCTCCACTATTATGCTAAAGGAATTTTTTTTTGCATGTTCAACTTACTTTCACGTGCATAACGATAAACTGGAATCACGAGCAAATAAGATAATCTTCATTGGCTTTAGGCATGAAATCAAAGGCTTGAACCTGTATGATCACTCAAAAAAAATGTTGTCATTATCTCAATTGTTTCATTCAATGAGACAAACTTATTGAAAAATTGAGATTCAAAGGTTGTGGAGAGTTCTATTAGGAGCACACATATGCAACATAAGTTGGAGTTTGATACAACTCCATTTGTTCTACAAAGTTTATCCACTCCGACTCAGAAATCTAATCTAGTTGCAGCTCAGGAGGTGTTTATTGGTAGTGCTCAGGAGGAGGTGGAAGAAGATACAGAGATNGATATTTCGTTGAGCCTTGTTTTGGCGGTGGTCTGATGACAGTTCCGGCGGAAGGAGCCGCAGGCCTGCAAGATTTTACGTGAAACAGAAGGAATTTCAAAAAAAGAAAAAAAAAATGAAATTTTTTTAGGGAAAAATAAAATTTGGGAGATTTTTTTTAACAAGAAAAAAAATCATTTTTTTAGAAAAATTAAAGGGAGAAAAGAAAAAGGGAAATATTTTTTCGTGTGAAACTTTTTTTATTATTTGTTTTTTTTTTCTCCAGTATTCTGCTAAAGGAATATTTTTTGCTTGTCCAACTTACTTTTATGTGCAGAATGATAAACTGGAATCACGAGCAAATAAGATAATCTTCATTGGCTTTAGGCATGAAATTAAGGGCTTGAACCTGTATGATCAGTCAAAAAAAAATGTTGTCATTATTTCAATTGTTTCATTCAATGAGACAAACTTATTGAAAAATTGAGACTCAGAGGTTGTGGAGAGTTCTATTGGGAGCACACATATGCAACATAACTTGGAGTTTGATGCAACTCTATTTGTTCTACAAAGTTTATCCACTCTGACTCAGAAATCTAATCCAGTTGCAGCTCAGGACGTGTTTATTGGTAGTGCTCAGGAGGAGGTGGAAGAAGATACAGAGGATGAGACTCCTGCTCAGAAATCTATTGCCAGGAGCAGTACCAGACATCATAATGTCCGAAGGCCAACTTGGTTGAGGGATCAATTTCCGTTTGCACATTCAACCACACATGCAGAAATTTCTTGTCACTATAAAGAAATGCTGGAGAGCCCAAATTGTGATCTTTAAAAAATGACAATGGATGAAGAGATGGAGTTTGTTTAGAAGAATGGTACTTCAAGCTTAGTGAAGCTTCCTCTGAGAAAGAAAACTATTGAGTGCAAATAGGTGTATCAAAGAAAGAAGAATCTCATAAAGTTGATGTGTGGTACAAGATAAGATTAGTAAAAAAAGGCATTGCGCAACTAGTATGGATTGATTATGATCAGATGTTCTCCCCAATAGTCAAACATCCCTCAATATATACTCTTTTAGCTCTTGTAGCACAATATAGTATGATCTTAGAACAACTCGATATGAAAATAACATTTCTACATGAAGAATTGCAAAAAGACTATTCTGAGCTATTTGAAGAGTACAACTGATGTTAGCTTGGTGTTCGAGAGGCAGTCTTCTATTACAAACTTATGTGTAGAGTACACTAACTTAGACTATGCATGTGATATGAATTTGTAGAGATTTACGATTGACTATTTATTCACATTAGTAGGAGGTTCAGTTAATTGGAGGTTGATTCTTCATTTTGTAATTGCTTTGATTGCTAGGGAGACTGAGTCTAAAGGCAATGAAGGAAACGATATGGATGTAGAGCCAATTAAATCACTTGGGAGTTGATCAGGAGTCTTTGACAGTATTCTGTGACAGTCAAAATGCAATATTCTTGATCATAAATCCAGTTCATCATGCTCGTACCAAGTACATTAATACGATGTAACTCTTTCTTCTAGAATTAATTGATGACGACAAAATTTTGTTGAAGAAGAAACATACAAGGAAAAATTCAGGGGACATGCTCACGAATGTACTATCAATCCAAAATTTTATACTGCAAGACTTTGATGAACATCCAAGCTCAGGACTTATTGCCTAATCAGACATTTTGAAGAACTGCACGAGGCTTGATCCCTTAGTGAGGGGGCACGTAGGCAACCATCTTGTTGCAGGTGAATTTGAGTTTGGAGTTTATTTGTCCATATTTAATTTTTTTTGAAGTAAGAGATGAGGTGAAAATTATTGTATTTTATGACTTTTTGTTATTAGGGGTAATGTGTTCTTCTAGCGTTATCTACTTGTATGCCTTAATTCTTCTTTATAAAAGAGATTTAAAGCTTATGAGAGAAGTATGGTGAGAAGTGGTGAAGTTTTAACCCCTAACCTGTTTTTCTTTCTCCCATTTGATGCTAGTGATCTCCCTCTCAGTGGACATAAGTGAATCCTTAACGTCAAACAACATAAGACATTTGTGTTTGATTATTGTCGTGTGAATTTTTTTCGTTTCCGCATTGCTTTCGCATAATAAGAAATTATTAAATCCGTCTCACTATCATATTTGTTAAATTCAGACTTACGTCCTTTACAACAAGTCTAGTCTTGTACCTCTTACTGCTATCAATAACAGTCTTCACCCGTTATACACACTGTTGAGAAATTAAGGTGAAGAGGTGAAGAAAACCAAGAATCGACACAAATCAAGAAGAACACAGAGAGATTTAGCGAGGTTCGACAAAGATGTCTACTTTCTCGGGAGCTGAGCGGCGGCTTTCTTTCAATTCCAGAAAACAGTACAAAATACCACTTGCCAGCCCTAGGATTACAAAAAGACATATATAAAACCCTGGAGTACAATATGTAATAATAGAATTATCCTTGTACCATACCGCAGGGCATTCGCCCCGCACACCCAACCCACATAACAAAGCTCCACCGATTGGAAAAATTCTTCATTTGTCTCTTATATGGCAGATGAGACATACCTAACACAATCATATTTGCTATATTCAGATTTACGTCCTAAAAGAGACAAATCACATAAAGAAAAGACGGAACATTAATAATTTGATTAACTGAGCGTTAGATATAATTTTTGTTATTTTTATGTTTGGTTGGATTTACGCTAAATTTGATCAACACTATTGTGCTACGAAACACTGCTTAAATGTTATTTTTTATTCAACTTTAATGTTTTAAATGTTGTGTGTGTGTGTGTGTGTGTAAAGCAAAATATACAAGTTAAATCCATAAATCATAATATTTTGAGACTTATAAATCTCCAATTTATATAAAAAAAAAACAACTTCTATCACATTATTCATTAAAAGACAAACTGTGAAATAAGATACCAATGAAAAAGAATCTTAGTTGGAGAGAATTGAAGGAGAGAAAGGAAGAACAAAAGAAATCAGTAAAAGAGGTTGCCCACAAAGCAAAAATAATTAGTTCGTGCCAAAACAAGTTGTTTAACTCTAAGTGACCGAAAGTCACTTATTTTATAGATAATCACTTTCATTTCTGGCAACGACTGGTGGGAATCAAAACCGCTTCGCAATTATATTGAAAGGAATCCATGGAAATTATTTTTATACTTTGCAATATTTGTCGTACATAAGGTTAGTGGGGTTGATTTACCAATGCATTTTAATTGAGCAAGCAACAAGAGTAGAAGACCTTACAATTCTACGGACCCACCAAGTCCAAATTCAGGAAAGCACAACTAGTCAAAGAACTGCTGATGACTTCGACAATTTAATTCCAATATTTTTCTCATTATTTTAATCATTGTTCCCTCTAAATTAAATTGTGTAGGGCATATCACATCAGCTTTGATTTTAATCCACTTAAAAGTTAATTGAGCATTTATAAAATTCCGTGAGAACTTTCCCAAGCTTTTTAATAATGTAGGCCATTTATATCCATATCACCCAAGTCTTATGTATTGACACATCTAACACTAAAACTTTATTCTTTTACATGTATATCACCCAAAACATTCATATCACATAAAAAATATTACTATTTTAATTTTTAAGAAGTGACGGATAGCTTAAGTGTATAAAAATAAAATGTCATACATGCAAAAATTGAAGTTTAGGTACTAGACATATAAATACATAAAAATTGAGTGGCATGAAAGGAAATATTAGTTTCGGGGATTTTGGTTAGATTTTATATAAGCTAGCTAGAAGAGTTAAATAAAATTAAGGCGAGCAGTCTTCATCAGCTAAGCTACATTTAACCTAAACTCATTAATTAATAAATCCTGTTTTAATTTTCATTGCTTTGCTTTGTTGGCAAGCGAATACTTCAAATAACAAAGAACAGACCAAATCAATTAAGGATGCATTATTTAGAGTTTTGTTGTTGCATTAATTATGAATATATATATATATATATATATATATATATATATATATATATATATATATATATATATATATATATGATATAAAAAAGCTTTGGTTGAAGCGTTGTGTCAAGTAAAGCTAAAAGTTTTATTTATCAGCATAGGTATTGGGGATCTCTTGCTCTATATAGTTATTATTTCACATTTTATTTAAATTCTTTTTCAAGGCTCATTTAAAAATAAATTGGTTGGTGCATGCCAATAAAATCACGGTATATGTAGAATTGATATGCTTAACATACATAAATTTTTATTTTTTTTTTGAAAAAGAGCGATCAAATTATATGGAGAATGAGTTGGGTTTACAGTCTATAACTTAGAACTCAGCAAGAATAAAATCTCTCAAAGTGTTGACTAATAACCCAGAAATAACTCTCATCAAGTTGCCAAAGAAGCAATCCTAAGTGAAATCTCAATACTAACATATTGTGTTTTCTTGAGAAAACATCAAAGTTGTCCACCACTAAGAAAAATTTGCCCGTAAGCTCTACAACTCATTTGAAGTACTCACCAGTCAATTTAGGATTTACTAAATAAACTAGATCCAATTTTTGGAATTAGAGGTTGATTACTTCCTTCAGCATTTTAGTTAATAATATATGTTTAAGAGAGAAAAAAGTGAAAGTGATATAAAAAACTTTAAGAAATAAAGTGCATACTAAATTTTAGTCCTTGTTACTCATCAAAATAGTAATATATGAAATGCTAGCAAATAATTTCATATATTAAAGGAATCTCCTACTAACCCCTTTCCTATGGCAAGAGCACTGCAAATTTGTCCACATATCTTCAATCATTTTACTCCTTCACAATAAAATATACATAAATTTTAATTCAACTAAGAGTTTTAAAAAATTATAATTTTTATTTGACCAAAAATCTATCAAATACTTAGTTTTTATGCTAAATTTGATGTGAACTTGGAATAATGTTCATCTAAAATTTGCAATCAAAGAAGTAAGCTATCTATTATAACGGAGGAAGTTTAGAAGGGATGGAAAATATAAGTAAATGTGGCATTAAGTGATGTATGGATATTTTATAATTTTGAGATCAAAATCCCAACCCCTAATTAGTTTAGTTTTGGGAATTTGCAAAGGTGGAAAGAAGACGCTCTAAAAGGAGAAATGACTTGAGTGAGTTCTAACACACCAATGAAATTGCACTTTAAAAGAACTTACACCGTGTCTGAGTCGATGAGCCCTTTAACGACCTAAGCGCACTAGACAATCACCTAAGTAGAAATATATGTTGGGCTAGTCGGTTTGAAGAAGCACAAAGACATCTCCTCGAGACATGCAAATGATGCAATTATCTAGAGTGGTTCTTAGATTTTGTAGAATCCTTATTAAAATGGCTTAAGTTATAACCATGTTATGTAGCCCATTTTAAAATTGGACTGAAGTTCGTGAAAGAAAGTAAAAGCTAGTTTTGAAAAAAAATTGACAATTTTAATACTAAATTTTAATTTATCATGAAATTTTTATTAGATTTTTCAAAAAAAAAATTACAGTTTTAAGGTCCTAATGAGCCTAAATTGCAATTTTAGTAGCATCCCAGATATAACCACAAAGAAATAGGGAAAACAACCCAAGCATTCAATCATACAGGAATGACAATAGAACAAGTCAAGTAAAATAATAAAAAAGTCTAGTGTTGCTGCGTCGTGACATATCCCAGAGAAGAAAAAAACTTTTGGGCTCCACATATACATGTCTAGTCCTAATTTTATACATAAATGAAATTTAAAATTAAGGTATGAGACACAAGAAAACAACTCTTAGTCCCCATCATAGGGTTCCACCCATTTGGCGCCTCAAAACCCGTACTCATACCTTATTTCTACTACAGACTCTTCCTAGGACACTAAAAAGTACAGCAGGAAAAATAAAATGTACTCGACTTGCATAAAGACAATGTCAGTTGGAAAGCCCAATAAGCTGCAATGTGTCTAGGCTATGCCTGGCAGGAGGGCTAAGTAGCTCATGCGGAAAAGGGTTAATAATAATCATTATGTTGCACCCATTTTTATTATACATGTGTGTATGCATATATATGACAAAACTCCTTGTAGAAGACCGCCCTAATATACAACCATACATATTTCAACAGCCTCACCCAAGCACACCAAAAAGCATAAAAGTGATCCATGGCTAGAACAAACAAGCTGGTAAAGAGCAATAGCCAATGGCATCCAAAATACTACATAGCACCGTAGTCCTAGCCTCATACACCATCTTATGAGAAGCGTCTTAACCATCATCTAAGTGAACATGATAAAGTCTCCTGGTACATACGACTTTGGCGGTCGACACACTGACCCCGTCCTAAAGTTCCAAGTGATTTAAAGGGTTTCACCTGGGATGGATTTTCAAAGGAGTAAATGACCAAAGGAAAATATGTTAAGATTTTCATACCTATATTACACTGTTTTTTATGATATTTTACTTTAAAGAAATGTAATTTTGATGTTTGGTTGCAGGTATGATAAATTATGGTAACTTGAGCAAAAAGATGCAAAAAGGAGCGAATTTAGAGCAAAAAGGACCAAATATGAAGATTTGAACTAGGGCGCCGATGACAAGATTTTCCCAAGACTCAGATCAATTAATTTAGAAGGCCCGTCAACGGCGTCCTCGAGGCTGCCCACGGCGAGATCGACGGTTATTTTAAAAGGTGTATTGAATGTGGACGATTTTTGGAGGGATGCTTAGGCAACTCTTGAGAAAACTCTTCTACAACTTTAAAAGAACATTTTGGCCGAAAATTGAGGGGAGTTTGAGGAGTTTGAAGGTTTGAACAGCGTCCAAGAGCCCCAGTAGTGTGTAGAGAGTCTAATTTAGGGTTAGATTGTAAGGAATTCTTCAAAAAATTGTAAGAGTGGAGGGAAAGTGAGAGATTTCTTCCTCCTTGCCGCTTCAAAGAAGAATTTTGTGTGTTGTGAAGAAAGGAAGAGATTCAGAGGAACTTCGAGGAGTTTACTTGGGAAGAAATTAGAAATAAGTGTTATTTACTTGTTGTTGTTTGTATGACTTTGTTTTTATATATAAATTCTGAGTTTTGTTGTGTCTTCTCCATGAGTTCTGAGTAGTTTTCTCTATCTTTCTCCTCGTCTTGAGATTTTTTGTGTTTTTCCCATGAGATCTGAGTAGTTTTCTCTGTCTTTCTCCTTGTCTTGAGATTTGCATGGTGATTTGAATTGGTGAAGCCATGAAAATGTTTAAGAAATTGTGATGATCTTTTCACTTCGGTGATTTGAATTGGTTGAGCCATGAAAATGTTAAAGAAATTGTGATGATCTTTTCACTTTGTTCTTAATTTACTTTCAATCTGACCAATTGATTTGTTAAAATATGTTGAATTTTACAACTAAAGCGAATATTACATCTAATATTTAGAGAGGTCAAAGCACTTGGAAGTTTGGTGCAAATAAATAGAGAAATAAAATTATCGGGGGTAGAATTGGAGATTTTAGAGTGACAGACTAAAATTATCAATTTGGTCCTATCATTTGGGTGTCGAAGTGTAGTTGTTAGCCCTCAGGCGAGGGGGATGTGGGAGCTCCGAAGTGAGAGCAGGTATCCTCCCAGCCTAGCCGCAGATTCAGTAACCAAACTTAGGATTAGCCAATGTTCTTTATGTCTGGACCAAAGAGTAAAGAATATGTATGCTCCTATTTGACACAATATAATTTGAACTGATTCACTTTATCCATTCACTATAAGTTCTTGACAAGAAGAATGATGCTTTCTTATATTTTGAATATCACATTAGAAACTTTATTAGTAGAATTTGTTAATTAAAAGTTATTAAAATTACATAATTATTTCAATTGTCTATTAGTGACAAATAAGCAATTTGGATTATATTATTGTGATTAAATATTGATTTTCTAAAATCTTAGCCTTAGCCTCTAATATTACTCCCTGTGGGATCGATATCTAGGACTACATTAGAGCCCAATATTACTTGAGCGATACATATACTTGCGTTGTAAGTGTGATTTTACCATTATTGAATATTTTATATATACATCTTTATTGAATCTATAACCTTTGTCAAGTTTTTGGTGCCGTTGTAGAGGAATTAAGTCTTCTAGCAGCAGTATTAAATATTTGTATTTTAAACCATATATAAAGTAGTTGTCAGTAAACCTTAGATATGGCCTAGATTTTTACATACATAATTTAAAAGTATAGAGAACATAATAAGTAGTCAAATATATATAATTTTTTAATTTTAAAATAAGGGTCATTAAATGTGCAAGGTGACACGAGTTAGATCCTTTGGATCCTCAACACAGTCATAATAGTATCAATCCTGACGCGACAACTCACATTGCCCACCGAGATCGACTTAGCAAGCAATGCTCGTCAGACATCATTAACAACATGGGGCCACTCGTCCATTAAGCCTAACACACTATCATGCAGACATGCAAATGGAAATGCAAGCAAACATATGTGTGAGAAGAGCACTGTACATGCAGTGACTTAGGAGCGAGCGTGTCGTGAGACAGTGACCCAAAGAAATAGATGTAACATGGAGACAATGAACTAAAGGTGTGGGTGTATCATAGAGGTAGTGGCTCTAAGAATGAATGTGTTGTGGAGGCAGTAGCCTGAAAGGGATGGGCATGCTGTGTAGGTAGTGACCCAAAGGATGGGTGTGTCATAGAGATAGTGACCTGAAAGGATAAGCATGACATGGAGGCAACAACTCGAAAAATGGTGTCTTGTAGAGGCAATGCCCCAAAAGGGGTGGGTGTATCGTGGAGACAGCTGCCTAAAGGAATGGAAGCCATGGAAGCAGTGACCTGAAGGGGTGGACGCACTCTGGAGGCAACGACCCAAAAGATTGGTATGTCATGAAGGTAGTGATATGAAAGGGTGGGCATGTCATGGAGGGAGTGACTCGAAAAATGGGTGTGACATAGAGGTAGTGACCCAAAAGAGTGAGCATGTCATGGAGGCAACATCTCAAAGAATCGGAATGTCATGGAGGTAGTGACCTAAAAGAGTGAGTTTATTATTGCGGTGATGGCCTAAAAGAGAGAGCCTCATCCTCAATGGAGTGACCAATCTATTTTTGTTCCTTTCTCTGTTTATTTTTAAAGGAGTCACCAGTTTGTACATTATTGTATACTTCCCTTTTCTGAATATGTCTCCTTTACAGATCATGTGAATGATCAAAAGAAGAGAGAAACCAAAAAATACGAACATATGATAACGATAACAAACATGAGAAAGAAAATGTGGAGAGCCTACGTACAAAAAATTTTGCTAGCATACGTCAAGTATGTCTGCCCAAATAAGATCAAGCGGAAGCATCTTAGACCAATATCTGCGAAAAAATACCTACATCAACTACATTGTAGTGATTTTATTCGAGGAAACTATTTTTTGAGTTATTTTGATTTGATATTGTTCAGATGTATACTTTCAACCTGTCACACAAGGATTAACTGTACATAAGCCTTCCATGTTTCTTTTTAAAATTTGGTTGTCTATATTTCTCATATATCCTATCTTTTTTGATTCCTCTCATATTCATATCATTTATATGATTTAAAAGAAAGATTTATTTATAAAGGGGAATCATACTACGACTTCATATATATTAACAAGCTGACAACACTGAGTTCCTAAAAAAAACCAAAAACATACTAAACTTGAAAATAACATAAACATGCAAGAGAATGTAAGTATATTACACATGATGGTAGGGTGTAAATTACATAAGAATGAAAATTAAGTGTACCACATAAATATTGGCATGAGGATTAAGTGAATTACATAATTATATACCTGAAGATTTAGTGATCCACATAAACATGGGTATAAAGATTAAGTAAACCACATAAATATTCAGTGAATTACATAAACATTGGCATGATGATTAAGTGAACCACATAAACATTAACATTAAGATTTAAGTGAACCACATAACATTAAAATGAAGATTAAGTGAACCACAAGAGCATTAGAGTGAGGATTAAGTGAATCACATAAGATTAAGTGAACCCCATAAATATTAAGTGAACCACATGACAATAACATGAAGATTAATGAAACACATAACATTAAGTGAACCACATAATATTAACATGAGGATAAAATGGAATCCAAATGAAACCTTTTATTTTTATGAAGTAAGGAAGTAAACTGAAATGAAAAAGAGTAGTTGGAAATTAAACCTTACTTGAAGAGATATCTCAAGGAATGATACATGCATATTTTGGTCATTAAGAGAGAGAAGAGGACAATGGGGAAGGACAGGGTTCTTGGTTTTGGGTTGAAGAAGATATGTAGAAAAAGAGAGTGGGTTTTTTACCAAGAGAAAAGAAAAAAAAAAGAGTGGGGAAGGAAATAGTTTTTATTTTTGGATTGAAGAAGAGAGGGAGAGGAATAAAGTGAGGTTTTGACCAAGAAAAAAAAAAAGAAAAAGTAGAGAATGGGAAAGGAGAGGGTTCTTAATTTTGAGTTGAAGAATTGAATGAAAGGAGAGAGTAGGCTCAATTTGAAAAAGGAAAAGATGAGAGGGAGAAGAAAAGAAGTCGAGAGTTAGAAAATAGTTACTTGGTCTAATTGAGAAGAGGAGGGAAAGGAGGATGGGCCTCTCGATTTGTAGTTGAAGACGAGAAGGAAGAGGAGAGTTGCTCTCATGTTGGATTCAAAGAAGAAGAGGTAGCAGGTGGTTTGGTCAAGTAGATAAGAAGAGAAGAATAATGGTTGTGATGTTTTTTACCAAGACAAAAGAAAAAGAAGTAGAGATGTTTGGTGTTGTTTTATGCCAAGAGAAAATAAAAGGAAGGAGTGGATGTTGTGGTGTGAGTTTTGGCCAAGAGAAAAGAAGAGGAAGGAGTGAGTGTGTGGTGTTTTGACCAACAAAAAAAAAGAAAAAAAAGGAAGAAGGGAAAAAGAGAGAAACTTGGTTTGAAGAGAAAAAAAAAAGAAAGCGAGGAGGGGATTCACTTATATTTTCAAAGAAAAGAACTTTAAATACATTTTTACAAAGAAAATCATGCTTGAAAAATTAAATGAAGAAGAAAGGAGTGGTGTATACCTTTCTTGCTTGAGCAGAATCTCAAAAAGAATTATTGGAAGCCCTAATGATGGGAAGAAAAAGGTTGGGGAAGCTTTCAACCAAGAGTAGTGTTCGAGGAGAGGAGATAAGTAGCATGAGATAAAAAGATAGAGCAAAGGAGGGAGTAGTTTGGGTGGTTGCACATCAGAAGAGGGGAAAATTTGAAATCTTTTTGATTGAGAGGGAATTTTGACAAGAGTGGAGGAATGAAGAAACATAAGATTTAAATCATAAGGCTAAGCCAAGGAAGAGGAAGAAATTGGGGAGAGAAATGTGGAGTAACTACGAAACTATTGATCTAGCTATGTTGGCAGTGATGTGCATACGTGATACACCTAAAATATATAGTATTTTTAGACACATTTTTATACATATTTTTGAGATATTGCGCTTTAATGAAATATATTTGTGTATTTTTCTTTCAGGTACAAGTAAAAATGTAAAAAATACTAAGTGGAGTGAAAAAGGATCAAATTTGGAGCAAAGAGGTGAAAATTATGCGAAAGTGTTTTGGCACCTAAGCATCAGATCCGGTGCTTAAGCATCGATTAAACAGAGAAGGCCGCGCCTAAGTGCCAGAGACCCCGCGCTTAAGCGTCAGAGGCAGTTATTAGGCGGTTTTCTTCATTTGGCCAAATTTTGAAGAGGTATTTGAGGCACCTATTTGCTAAAGAGGGTGGTTATGAACACTAGGAATGAAAAAATTATTAAAAGACTTGCGAAAGGAGGCATCCCTTGGAGAATACATCGAATTTGGACACATTTTGAAAAGTTTCCAAGGCACCTCTTGGGAAATTTATAAAAGAAGGAAGTTGAGAAATTTGAAAGTGTGTTTGAAGTCCTAAAAGTGCTTAAAAAGGGAGAGATTTTTAGATACCAAAAATTTACTTTATCCTTTTTGTTTTTTATTTTATTTTGAGAGTCAAGAGTATTATAAAAGAGAAGAGATTCAAATGAACTTCAAGAGTTTGGTAGAGGATTTGAGATAATTTTTTATCTTTTGTTTTGAACTGCTTCATAGATAAGCCACTCAAGATAATATATTGAAAAGTTAAATTCTTATTTTCTTCATGATCAAGTTTTTGGTAGTATTGCAAAGTAAGAAAATAAAATTGAAAATTATAGTTAAAGTCATTTTTATACTGTTGCATATAAATAGTCGGGATCAATATGCTAGAAAGTGACATAGATAAGTCACTCAAGATTTTATTTGGGATTTCAATTAATATTGAGCTCCTCTCAAGCTCTTAAACCTTGCTTTGCATGGAACACCCACCCATGGATTGATGGATGAAAATTTTGGTCAAGGGAGAGTTGACCAATGCTGAGAACAATAAGGTCAAAAAAGGAATTGTAGTATTTGTGACTGACACTTGCAAATTGAGATAAGATTATTATTATTATTATTATTATTATTATTATTATTATTATTATTATTATTATTTGTGATGTAGTTTGTAATTTCATTGACATTGATGCATGTCATCTCATTTGGGAAAGTCCATGACAATTCAATGTTGGAACTAGGTATGATAGTCGAGCACAGAATTATTCTATTGATTGGAAAAAAAAATGGAGAATCAGTCTTTACCTACAATAACTCATGATAAGACCAGAATAGAGAAGAGTGATGCTTATATAAGTGTGACGGGAAAGACATCTATAAGCAACCAACAAAATAGCAAAGTATATAATTGTTATCTTGGATATTGAAATGAGCAGTTCTTGTGATAGCATTCCAAGGGAAGTCAAAGCCCACTGCAATAATTTGAGAAAGTATTTCCTGCAGAATTGCCAAATTAGTTGCCACCAAAACGTGTTATTCAACATCAAATAGATTTCATACATGGTTATATTTTAAATATTTAGCCACTTTATGAATTTAAATCAAAGGATCACACTGTTTGTAATAAATTGTAGATGAACTATAAAGAAAATAGTTTTTTGGACCTAGCCTCAACCTTTTTATTGTACTTGCACTTATTGTTCCAAAAAAGAGTTGTACATGTTATTTTTGTATGAATAATCATAAAATTAATAAAATTACAATTAAATTTTGACTTCATATGCCAGGGCAATATTAAACTTTTACAAAAATTAATTGGATCCTCCATTTTGTTCCATTCTAAACCTATGTAACAGCTACCATCGATCTTGAATCTGTGAAGCGGTTAAGTTGAAGGCTACTTTCAAAACTCATGAAGGCCTCTACGAGTGAAGCGTCATTCCATTTATACTATGCAATTCAGCTTGCACATTCGTGAGGCACTTAAACATTTTCTTGGAAACTTTTTTGTAATTTACTTTGATAACATTCTTGTGTATATTCTCTCCATGACAATACATCATTTAAGGCTGATTTTTTCTACCTTGAAAGATGATAAAAAAAATTTTTGATTTAAGTGTGAGTTCTCAATAGAATAGGTATATTTCTTTGGTTTTATTGTATTCAATCATGGAATTAAAATATTTCCTGACAAGGTGGAAGCCAATCAATCGTAATCTATGCCAACATCTATCACAGAAGCGAGGAGTTTTCAAGGCTAGAAAGCTTCTATCATACATTTAGTCTAATTTTTACTATAATAATGTCTCCAATAGCCATTTTCAAAGTAAAAAAATTTCTTGTTGGGAGAGGAATGACAGTTCAACTCAAAACTGTGAAAGATTGCCATAGCTCTGCTTCGGTTCTAAACATACCTAATTTTGATAAATCATTTAAAGTGGATATGGATGTTTCAACAGTTAGAATTAGGTTTATGCTTTCTAAAGACAAACACATTGAGCTTTTTGGCAAGAAGCTCAAAGTTAAAAATGGACCATATATAAACAAGAGTTATATGTGGGTATACACACCCTTAAAAACTGGGACCATTATTTGATACATTAAAAGTTTGTGCTCTAAAGTGCCCACCACTCCAAAGTTTTTGTAAACTGAAAAAAAACTTAATTGAATGCACATGTGGTGTGTTCTTTACCAGCAAAAATTTAGTTTCATACTAAAACATAAAGCTGGACATAGCGATAGAGTTGCAAATGCATCATGTAGACGAGCCAGCCTGCTCGTCATTGTTCACTCCACCATTACTGGACTAAATTCTTTGCTGAAATGCATCTAGATGATCCATATTTTTCCATCATTTGAACTCAAGGCATCGCCCACAGAAGTATAGGTGATTATGCCATAAAATGAGGCTTCCTCATTAAAGGTAATCAACTATGTATTCCCAATTCTTCACTATGACAGCAACTTATCGAGGATCTGTATGGGTGAGGCTTGGCAACTCAATTGGGAAGAGATAAAATTTTGGCTTTAGTCTAATCCTTTTATTTTTTTGTCTAAGATTTATGTGAGAAGTGTGTCGTTTTATAAAGCAATGTCAAATATGTCAATTGTATAAGTGAACCTCACAAAATACATGACAATATAATCCCTTACCTATTCCAGACACCTTTTGGGAGGATTAAGCTCAGACTTTGCATTGGGTCTTCAAAAGTCGAAGAAAGGATTTGACTCTGTTCTGGTAGTAGAAGACAGATTTTCAAAAATGTCCCATTTTATGATCAGCAAGAAAATTTTTTATGCATCTATTAATGTTGCTAAACAATTTTTCAAGGAGATGGAATGACTTCACGGTGTTCTATGCAGCTTAATCCTAGATCTTGAAGTTAAATTCATTAGTTGTTTTTGGCGAGAACTATGAAAGCATCTTCAAACAGAGCTCAAGTTTAGTTCATC
Source organism: Phalaenopsis hybrid cultivar (assembly GCA_002079205.1). NCBI lineage: Eukaryota > Viridiplantae > Streptophyta > Magnoliopsida > Asparagales > Orchidaceae > Phalaenopsis > Phalaenopsis hybrid cultivar. The sequence goes on along the minus strand of JXCR01139705.1, from coordinate 21,002 downwards.
TTATCACCCGCAAATGAATGGCACAATGAAACAGTGAATGGAAATATGATTAGATGCATTGCTAATGACATAACAAAATAATGAGATGACGTATTATGTATAGCCATGTAGCTGGGTTGAGGTCCAATGAGGACATATATTTATTATTCCTATGCTGTCTATTTTGGTTGAGTGAGATATTCTGTGTTTGGAGTGTTCTCTCTCCATTAGTTTTCCAGTCATTTTTTGTCCTTAGAGGTATATATGTAAGTCAGCTCACACTTTGTCTACATAACGCTCTAACTCTAATGTATTTACATATCTAACACCTAAATTTCAATGTTTGCATACATAGCATTTTATTTATGCATGAAAAGATGTTTCTTTTCTTAAAAGTTAAAATGATGTTATTTTTTTATGTATTATGAAGATTTGTGTGGTATAAATGTAAAAAAACTAAACTAAGGTGTCAGATATGTTAATACATGGGAACTGCAACTGGTAAGTAAGTAAATGCCCCATAAGGAATTTATTGGATATTTATTTAGAAAAAGGATGAGATATCCAACATATAAATGCAAGTTAAACTACAAATATGCATGGCATATAAATAAATAAAAATATGATTATATTTCTTTTTGCAGCCGATCATATGATCATGCAAGAAATACATTGGAAAAAAAGGTGATTTTAACACAATTGAAGATATGTGACTCAAAAAAAGCCTCCTTTGAACAGGTGCTGCTCAACGAGCTCCTAAGTAGTTTCTATCCCAAAAAGAAATATTAACAAAAAGCATAAAATGGATAGCATCAACTGGAAAAGAAGGGTCAATTAGTAAATTAGAAAAAACAAGTATAAAAATGACAATGCGTATGTGAGAGAACTACAAGAAACGTAATGGTTTAATGGGGCTCTAACTAGCTAGTGTAAAGCATGAAAACGTTTGATGCTCCTTTTTCATAATACATTTTACATCAGTAAATTGGGTGATTGAAGCAGTCTGTTTTGTGAATCGAACTCAAATTTGTTTGGTTTTGATTAAAGAACTAGATTTGTTATGAACTGAGATTCTTCAAAAATCATTTGGCATGAAATATTTGGAGTTTTTCCTTTTTTTTATTTCTGAATAATATAAAATTCCATTGATTAAAAGAAATATGCAACAAAAAGGAGATAAAAGATTAGAATCCAAAGGGTGGATATTATATGACATGTTTCAAGTGGTCTAAGAAAAAATGGTAATAACGTTGTCTTAAAAAGAAACCGACTTCCAGCCAAATATTCTATGACATCTATAGAAAATGATGGATCTAAGGGGGGCAACAAGGCACACACGCCGCAGATGCAAGGACTTGAACCCAGAAACTCTTTTTTGCAAGGCACCTCTCAACCACTAAGCTAATGTAACTTGCGAAAAATAGAAAATAATTAAAATATATAAAGAGTGAGGAAGGGATACCAAAAAAGAAACTTTTTTTTTATCCTCTTCTTGCAGTGCCATTGACCAATGTTGAAACTCTAGTTACTGTAGAAGCCTTGGTTACTATTGAGCCTCCTCCTTCTATGGTGATGTTGGCAATCTTGGAAGCTTATTATAAAGTTGTGACTACACCCTCTAAGTATGTTGTGGACGAGTGCATGGGAATGATCGCCTTATATATACTTGATCATTTTGAATTAGGATCATAAGTTAATGTTAATATGTGATGATTGATGAATCACTTCTATAATTCAATAAATTTAGTGTTTTCTGAGTTTGTCTTTTAGGTTTACAGTGCACTTCATTCTAAGCAAACTCATAGGTGAGAAATGATCTTTGATCAATGTGCTCTTTCTCATGTTATTTTTTAGGCTAATGTTGAAAAGAATGTTATTAAATTTTCTCTAATGAATAAAGAATATGATGAAATAATACTTAAGGAAGTATTCCAACTTTTTGCTGATTAACTCATAATTTTCTATGTTCTTGAAGCTCTAACTATGAATTTACTTATTAAAAGTAAGAACACACCTTCTAATTTATTGAACTTGCATGCGCTTGTCAAATATTATGTTGTGTTACTTGCATGCGCTTGTCAAATATTATGTTGTGTTACTTGCACGTGCCCCTAATAAAGGAAATGTGTCTTTAATAAATGAGAGGAGTAAAGGGATTCCTTCAACTACTCAAGTACCTAAAATGCACAAATTTCTATGCCCTTATTGAAAGAAGTTACTAATGAGTTATTTATATCGACTTCAATTGCCTCACAAATGAATGTTAATGATTAACAAAATAACGAAGAGAATTGAAGGGCTTGCCAAAAAAAAAAAGTTCAAATTTTCAACTCAACTGACAAAATTGAAGATTTTACATATTTGGAAAGTTCAAGGACAAGTTTGGTGGCAAAAAAATCTTTTCTAAAGGAACCAAGAATCGAATTGCTGTAAGTGCCTCCCAACTTATCATATTGTAAAGTAACTTAAAATCAACTCATTTAAAGATATTCATATATTGAGGAAAAATCATCTTACAAATGGCCTCTCAATAATGAAAAAAATATTGCCAAAGATGCAAATGGTTTCACCCTTTAGTTCTTTTGATTTCATTTTGTAATGCAAAATAAAAAGTATATTTGGAATGACAGTTGAGAGTTGTTTATGATAATTTTGTAATATATAAGTTATTGAAATTCCTGGTGAAAAGGAAAAACTTTTTATCCATCATTAATTTTTATTTGAAAAATTTTGTACTTCAAAAAAAGTAGCATCTTTTTTTAATTATTTTTCTATCATTTTTCTTAAAAAAATCTTTATAGATATAAATGATTTTGTTCAAATATTTTATTTTAATTTTTTTCCACATTTTGGAGTGCTCTTGAGTTTTCTCAAAACACTAGTTGTCTAAAATCCAAATCCCATTTAGTCATCTTCTTCTATATATTAATATAATGAAAAATTTTTCGTCTATAACAACTGTCAGGTTATAATAAACAATTCCTTCCTTAGAAACACAAGCTCAAAATGATTAACCCAAACATAATTGGCACGTTTCAAGTGCAGTGAAGCACTGACGAGTTACACAAATATACATGACATATCAATAGTATATGAAATTGTGTTCCATGTGTCGATCACACAAGGGATGAGATGAATCCAAAGTTGAAAAGGTTCTAGTTTACTAATGTTCATTCTAGCTTGAAATTTGAAGTTTCAGTGATTATCCTAAAGTGTCTAACCTGAAATTAAAAAGTTTAGAAGATCTTATACCAATGACAGTAGACTGTTAATTGTTTTTCAAATGCTTAAGAAGCTCTCTCCTGGATTTTTTTTTTGTAGGAATTTGGGTGTGGAGTAATGATTAAAAGGCAGGTGACAAACGAGACCATTCCTCTTCTTTAACCCCTCCCGATAGTCTAAGGAAGCTTGTATAGAAATTTGGTTTAGTTCCCTAAATCATATCTCTGTCCCCCATTAAGTAATTTTTCCTTGAAGTTTGCACTAACCTAGAGGTTATATCCTAATCACCCTGAGTTAATGTGATCATCATATTTGTTCCACTATGATTCATTTTAAATTGCATAATTCACAACAAGCATTAACAATTCACATGGCTAGTATGAAATGTAAATAAAAATCAGTAAGACTAATCATCACAAAATAAGTTAAGGCATAAAATCACAAAAAAATTCCATGCACATCAAACCAACATCCCCAATCCAAGAGAGAATTAGGGAACTACTCACTACTCATGCTTGTGCACATTGGCAAAAATATTTGAATTGAAAGAACATATCAAATATAGAAGTTTTCAACAGTAAAAATGAAATCAAACCACACAATTACAAACTTGAAAGTACTTATCTCCTTTTCTCCAACCATGAATGTTAAAAGTTAGAACCATAAGTCTCATTAAACACTCACAGACTCACTTTTCTACTCTTCACTTCAAGTGAAAGATCTTCTCTGATCTTCTTACTTTAGGATCCTAGCTCCAAAATGCAGGGGAAGCCCCCCTTCATTCGTGCACAACTTTTTTATACTTATCTCAAAGAAAAGACGACACGTTCCAACTGTAGAAACTGTTATTTTTTGCAAATTGTCGTCTAGGCGCCACTGGCTGGCGCCTAGGCTCTGGTCACAGTTTCTAGTCTAGGGCATTGGGCGTCTAGTGGCCCAGGTCGCGACACCTAGGCTCTGACAATGTGGCGCTTAAGCATTGCAGACACAACACCTACTTTCCAAGCTCTTAGAATTTCTGAGCAAAATATTAGATGAGCAGACATTCAGGTGCCCAATCTCTAGCACCTAGAAGCAACTATCATGACGCCTACTTTCCAGGTTCTCAGTTTGCTAGCTTTTTCGGGTGCATAGACACTCAGTCTTGATGCTTAGGCCCTAGTAGTCTGGCATCTACTTTCCGGCCTCTACTTTCCATCAACTCTATTTGCTGCTCAAATTGGACATGTATTTGCAACCTAGGCGCCTAATCCTAGCTCCTAGACACCTAGTTCTGACTCGTAGGCCCCAGAACACTAATCAACTCTATTTCACTTTGTTTCATGCTTCGTTCGATCTCCTTCCTGAATCATGCAACGCAACACTAAAACCTTTCACAAAGCATAATATAAACATAAAAAAAAGGTAAAATCAAGGTGAAAAATAAGCATATTACATGCACATGTCAATAATAAAATCTAACTACGTCTTTAGAGACATTGTAAAGTTATGCCTAGCACTTGTATTCATTATCTGATGAAAATTACATTGCTATCAAGACAAATTTCAGTTAGAATTTTTATTTCCACTATACACTAAGTTGGCTAACATTCTAAACTTTTTTAGAGTTATTCAAGCATAGATAATGTCCAATTTTTTTATTAGCATCTTGTCGATAATCTCGTATATGAGGCTGAAGAAGATGCACGGCTGCTCAACCTGTTCTGCCACCTAATCACTATGAAAGCATACCAGGACTGGTTTATTCTACTCGCTGCAAGTGGAATTCAAAATTATGTGACTGTATGAATCGCTTCTGTTTCGTATTCAGTAAGAATTTCATGGCCGATTCCAACTAATCCACAATCATTTCCAACTGACAAGGCAGTTACTTCCGAAGACCAAAAAAGTTATTTATCTTCAAAAAGATTAGTTCAAAAGTTGATGAATTAATCATATACCCCTTCGTAACAAAAACAGCTCATAAGTGCACTTGTCTTAAAATAATTAAATTTGTAATTTTTATATCTATTTTTAGCATTATCCTTAATTTTGTTGATATTCTTCGTCTAGATCTTGAAGTCGCTACCTCTTTAGAAGATGTAGGTGATAAAGATGGTGAAACTAGAGATGAAGATACTTCATAAGGGCAAGGTAGTACGAACACTTAGGGAGAACCATCTAATGTTGGGGCAAGTTCTCATTCTATGTTGTTAATATCAGATGCTAAAGTCAGTCTTCGGCTAAAGGAAACTAAGAAAATGACTAGAATAAAAAGGATAACTCTCATTTGTGGAACCTGCAAAGAAAAAGAAGTCTCAAGAAAAGAAAGTTGTAGTAGAGTTTTTTTGTGTGAAATGAGCATCCTACAAAAAAGTGTGAGAATTGCTCTTGAATTTTTTTCAATTATTGAAACTGTTCCAACTACTGAGGTTATTCCATCTTTTGAGGCTTGCTCTTTGACTTCATTTCTACAAAGAGGCAAGAGTTTTCAAAAGAGATAAAATTATTGTTTTTATTGGTTTTGCACATGAGTGGCACGAATCTTTAGATCTAGCTTGTCCTCATCCAATGAACTACTCACCATCTTTTACTGTTGATCTCCGTGAAATTTAGTCAGACCAGTTACATAAGGCTGCAATGGTATTTAAACCAAGCAATGTCCTGATGGTTACATATCATATTACAACTTAATTAATTCAAGGAGATGATACGTGCTTGCATCAATTTTTGATCTCAAGCAAATAGGGTGTTCATGTTCTTTCTCTGTTGGTCTATCTTTGTCGTATGTCTCGTCTTTTTTTATTCTTCTTTTCTTCAGATCATCCATATGATCCGGAAATTATATGACAATAGAAAAGTTGGTGGCTTCTAAAAAATGATAAAAACAACGAAAAAATTTAGTATCCTTCTTTAATAAACACCATTAGTAATGCTTAAAAGAAAATTAACGAGTTAAAAAATAAAAAAAGCAACTAGTCTTGATAAGGCTTATAAGGTTAATAATGAAAAAGTTGTTACCCAAGAAAAGATTAAAAATGCACTTGAGAAATGTTTAACGAAAACACTATAGAAATCAAGAAAAAAATTGCTTTGTTGGCTGATTTGGTTGAGACTATTTGGAATAAAATTAAAATTATTAAATAGTTGAAATATTTAAAAGAGTGCATTTGCTAAAATGTCATTAAGTATTCCACATCCAATAAAATCTAGGAAAACATGACTTTAGACTTTCCGGATTATGCTAGTATATGAAAGATTTTTAGAATGATTTTCCTATAAGTATAAATAGGCCTTTAGCCTCGTCATTGAATGAAAATAGAAAAGGAATTCTTCTTCTTTTGTTGTTCACTTAAATTTTAAGTTCACCAATTTATATTCTCAACATACATATTTATTTTGATCAAATTGGTATCATAGTCAGGTTTGTTAAAATATGGCAGGCAATTTGAATCTACAACTGCCTCATCTCACAAAGGAGAATGAAGAGAATTGTAGTCTTCAAATGAAGGCAATATTTGGTTCTCAGGATATTTGGGAGACTGTTGAAAAAGGATATGTCGAGCTATAAGATGAACCAACATTATTAACAACCCAATGTCATTTGTTGAAAGAAAATAGAAAGAAGAACAGGAAATTGTTCTTCGTTTATCAAACCCCAGAAGAATCCTGTTGAAATAGTGGAAATCACATCTATTTCTAAGAAAGTGTGGGAAATAATTGAAGTCTCTTATGAAAGTATAGACAAGGTGAAAAAGATTCTGTTTCAAAATCTTTGAGCTGAGTTTGAGCCATTCCAAATGAAGAAAACACAAAATTTGGAGGATTAGTTTACAAGATTTATGACTGTTGTCAATTAACAACAAATGTATGGAGAAAATATAGAATATGTTAGAGTGATAAAAAAAAGTTTTATGTCCGGTGAATGATAAATTTGAGCACATTGTAGTAGCTAATAAGGAAACCAAAGACTTAGAGTCAATGCCCATTAATGAACTTATTGGATCTTTAACGACTTATGAACAAACAAAAAATAATAATAAATAGAGTGTAATTAAGCAAGCTATCTCTCCAATAAAATCTTACATTAAAGAGTAAAAATGTAGACTTTCAAATTAAAGAAAATTCAAGTGCTTGTAACATCAATGGGCAAAGTCACAGTTGTGGTTGTGATCATGATCGTGTTTTTAAAAGAGGCTAAACATATAGATGCGGAGAATATAAAAAAAAAATAATGAGGATATTCAAATCACAAGAGATTAAGACTAGAAGAAAGAGCCAAGAAACCAAAGATATAAAAAAAAGGTTATGTTTGTTGTTATATTTTCAAGAAAGTTGGTCGCTATGCTTTTGAATACTATCATAATAAAGAAGAAGTTAACTTGACCTTAAAGTCGTGATGCTTTCAAAAGTTATCATAATTAATAAAAAAACTAATTTGGCCCTAAATAAGGAAGAAGATCTTGTCTTATTATTAAGATTCAAAGAAGAATAATGTAAAAAAAAAATTGGTACTTAGATGCTGAAGCAAGTAATCATTTTTGTAGAAATAAAGACATTTTTGTAGAGATGGAAGTAATGAAGACCTAAATTTTTATCTGCGGTCCTTCAAAAATTCAATGAAAGGAAAAGGTAAAATCCTTATTTTTCTTAAAGATGGAAGTCATTAATTTATTTCTAATATTTACTGTCCCAAATATGAAGAATAATATTTTAATCTTGGAATAATTACTTGAAAAGGGATTTGATATTCATATGAAGTATAAAAAGCTCTCTATTAAAAAAAATGAATGAGTTAATAGCCTAAGTGAGGATGACGAATAAAAAATTATTTATTCTCACTATAAAAAAATTATATTATGAAATGCTTCATAAATTGTATAAGAGATTCATCGTGAATTTGGCATATGAGACTCAAATATTTAAATTTTGGAGATTTAAATAATATGTCAATGAAAAGAATGATATATGAGTTCTCAAATATCAATCTTCCATATCAAATTTGTGAAGGATGTATATTTGGAAAGCAACCTAGAAAAAATTTTCCCACTAAAGCAAGCTTTAGAGTAAAAAAGCATATTCGAACAATTCATATGAGTGTATGTGAATATGTTGCTCTAGCATCCTTTAGCAAACATCACTATGTTTTACCTTTTTGGTGCTTATTCAAGAAAAACTTTGGTTTATTTTTTGAAACAAAAATAAGAAGATATTATCATGTTTAACAAAATGAATGCAAGTATGAAGAATGAAGGTCATAATTCAGTAAAAAGAATCCAAACAGATCAAGGTGGTGAATTTACTTCTAAAATAGTTCAAGATTATTATAATGAGCATGATATTCGACATCAAACACCTTTTTCACCCAAAAAAAATTATGTAGTGGAAAGAAAAAGTTGTACTATTCTTAATATGGTGCAAATATGATAAAAACCAAGAATATATCTAAGGAATTTTTGGTCGAGGTTGTGGCATGTGTTGTTTATATTCTCAATTGGTACCCAACTTTAAGTCTACATGATATGACTCTTTGAGAATCTTAGACAACTATAAAACCAAATTTCTCTCATCTGGAGGTATTTTGAATCATTGTATAATGCACTTGTTCCTAAGAAAAAGAGAACTAAGTTGGACAACACGAGCTCCAAATTCATCTTCATCGCGCATTATTCTAAATCATATAAATTATTTCATCCTAACTATTTAAACATTATTTTCATAAGTCATGTAAATTTCAATGAAGAAGGAGCTAGCATGGGATTAGCAAAATCAAGTCACTCAAAATGAAGAATTGGTGCTTGTAGGATTACAAAATGAAGAGCAATGATCAATAAATTTGCAAGAATTTTCATCATCTTCTCCATGTAAAATTACCTCATTAACAGCCTCAAGCTATAATCAATGAAAAGAGAAGAGAAAAAGTTTAAGAGAGCTTCATGATATAAACTGTTGAACTAACTTTGTTTGCTAATTTGTAAGCAACGAGCCATTGAATTTTGAAAAAGCAATAAAAAAATAAAAGATGGAGATGCACAATGGATGAATAAATCCAATTTCTAGTAAAAAATGATACATGGGAGCTCACAATATTTCTAAACAGACATAAAGCTATTGGTGTAAAATGAATGTACAAAATAAAGACGAATGCAATAGAAGGATTTGAGAAGTATAAAGCACTAGTGACAAATGGATACAAGCAAAAGAAATGTATCAACTATAATGAAGTACTTGTTTGTATTTTTTACATGAAAATTATCCACTTATTTATTGTCTTGCTGCACAAAATAAAATGTTTATTTTTCAAATGAATGTGAAACCAGCTTTTTTGAATGGATTTATTGAAGAAAAAGTATATATTGAATAACCATTGGATTATGCAAAAGAGGGTCATGAATCAATAGTTTATAAATTAAGGAAGGTTATATATGGCTTAAAACAAGCATCAAGGCATGGAATGCAAGAATCAATTCATATTTTTTTTATATTTAGTGTCCCTATAAGAATGCCCTCTAAGTGAAGAAGCATGATAATGGAGATATATTATTTATTTATTTATATGTTAATGCTCTTATTTTTACATTAAATAATTCACTCTTCTTTAAAGAATTTAAGTAAGCTATGGTGAAAGAATTTGAGATGACAGATCTTGGACTTATGTCATTCTTTTTTGGAATTAAAATGAAGCAAAATAAAGAAATTTTTCAAGAAATTCAATTTGAAGATTTGCAATGCAATAAGCACGCCAGTGGAATGCAATATCAAACAATAAAAAAAAAAAGATGGAAATTTAATAGTCTAACTATGTTCAAAAATTAAATTGGAAGTTTGAGATATCTAACATGCACAAAATTGACATTCTATATGGAGTTGGAATTGTTAGCCTTTATATGGAAAAAACCACTTATATGCATTTAAAGACATCTAAAATAATTCTTCGTCCTATTAAAGGTACACTAACACATACGCGTTTATATTCTCGTTCTAATGAATTTCAGCTTCCAGGATATTCAGATTGTGATTGAGCTGGAGACTAAGATGATAGAAAGAGTATGAGGCGTTTTTTTTTTATTTTCTATTGGTGACACTACATTCACAAGGTGCTCAAAAAATAATTGATTAACTATTGGTCTTTGGACGTGTGAAGTCAAGTATGTTGTAGCAACATCATGTGGTGTCATGTAATATGGCTAAGAAAGAAGCAACTAAAAGAAATTGGATGCTTGTAATATAAAGCTACAAAAATCTATGTTGATAACAAATCAACAATAGCATTATCAAAAAATCCTATTCAAGATGGAAGAAGCAAGCATATTGATAATCATTTTTATTATATAAGAGACTAAATCAAGGATTAAGGAGTTCAAGTGAAGTATGTAAGAACTGAAGATCAAGTTGCAGTTATTCTCATTAAGCCATTAGCTACGGAACAATTCATATTGAAGACACTTTTGGGGCAGTCAATAAAAAAATTGGTTTAAGATAAAGTGTTTGAAATTAAATCAAAATTATTAAATTTTAAAAATATCTAGAAGAATGCATTTACAAAAGTGTCATTTAATATTCCACATCCACTACAATCTAGAAAAATTTGATTGTAGACTTTTCTGGATTATACTAGTATACAAAATGTTTCTAGAATTATTTTGTATGAGTATAAATAGATCTTTAGCCTTGTCATTTTGAATATGAATGAAAATTGTAAAATTCTTCTTCTTTTATTGTCCCACCCAAATTTCTCATTCACCTCATTATATTATCCATATATATATACATATATATATATAT
>JXCR01139700.1:19088-38813 GCA_002079205.1 Phalaenopsis hybrid cultivar | reverse complement strand
TGTTAATTAAGGCAAAATTTCCAAAATTACACATTTGCCCCTAAGGTTTTAACACTTCATAATTTGTCAAATTAAATTCAAATGACTTTGAAATTTTTATTATACCTCATTCATGGGTCCATTGAGACATCAGAGGAGAAAATATGATTTTTCAAAATTTAATTTAATTGATATAATTATTTTAATGCAGAAATAGGATTTTTCAAAGAAAATTCCTAACTTGAACAAGGTAAATTATAATCCCTTGAAAGTTTTATTGAAGGCAGAACTAGACCAGATAAGCCTTCAGATCAAATTTCATGATTTTTTGAATTTTCTGTGATTCACTAGAATTATTTTAAATTCTGGGTTATTTAATAAAAATAAAATATTTTAGGTGGTGAAATCTAAGTTTTGTATTTTTTAAAAATCTCCCTAAGGTCAGAGAACTCAGAGGAGCAAATTTTGTATTTTTCTGATTTTTCTTTGATTTATTGGAATTATTTTAGTGTAAACTCATTTTTAGCCTTTAAAAATTATTTTTAAGCTTTAAAATTCCATATCTTTATTTAGAAAATTAGAAAAAAATATTCTAATTGTTCCTAAGTAATTAGGAAGCAATTTATAACAAACATGAGTTTTATTATTTTTGTGATTTTTATGAATTTTTAATTATTTTAAATATTTAAAATAGGCTCCATGAGTTTTATTACTTTTGGTGATTTTTATGAATTTTTAATTATTAGGAAGCAATTTAGAACATTTCCATGAGTTTTATTATTGTTGTGATTTTTATGGATTTTTAATTATTCAAATATTTAAAATAGGCCAAAAATTAAGTTTTTATTTTAAATATTATTTTATTTTTAGAAAACATATTTAAAATAGGCCAAAAATTAAGTTTTTATTTTAAATATCATTTTATTTTTATAAAATACCTATTTAAAATAGGCCAAAAATCAAGTTTTTACTTTAAATATAATTTTATTTTTAGAAAATATTCCTGATTTTTAAAATAGGCCAAAAATTAAGTTTTTATTTTAAATATTATTTTATTTTTATAAAATATCCATGATAGGCCAAAAATTAAGTTTTTATTTTAAATATTATTTTATTTTTATAAAATATCCCTGATCATAGAAGGCCAAAAATTAAGTTTTTATTTTAAATATTATTTTATTTTTATAAAATATCCCTGATCACATAGAATTAAGTTTTTATTTTAAATATTATTTTATTTTTATAAAATATCCCTGATCACAGAGAACTGATTTTTATCTTAAATATCATTTTATTTTTAGAAAATATCCCTGATCACAGAGAACTCAAAAAATTAATTATTTTAAATATTATTTTATTTTTATAAAATATCCCTGATCACAGAGAACTCAAAAAACTAGTGCGTTTTATTATTTTTGTGATTTTTATGAATTTTTAATTATTTTAAATATTTAAAATAGGCTGAAAATCAAGTTTTTACTTAAATATCATTTTATTTTTAGAAAATACCCCTGATCACAGAGAACTCAAAAAACTAAGTTTAATAATTTTTTGAGTTATGTTTTTAAAAAATTATTTAAGTGTTAAGAGTGGTATTTATCTTTAAAAATCAATTTAAGTTGTTAGATGAACTCAAAATATTTTGAAATTTTTATGATGAGTTCTCTGGATCATAAATCACAATGAAGATAAAAAATCAAGTCATTTAATTGTTTAAGTTTTCTAAAATTAATTGTCTTAGTGATTTAGTGTTTGTAAAATTTAAGGACATTTTAAATGATTTGACACATGAAATTATTTTCAAAGGTTTCTCTAGTCATGGTGGCNGTTCTCTGGATCATAAATCACAGTGAAGATAAAAAATCAAGTCATTTAAATGTTTAAATTTTCCAAAATTAAGTGTCTTAGTGATTTAGTGTTTGTAAAATTTAAGGATATTTTAAATGACTTAACCCATGAAATTATTTCCAAAGGTTTCTCTAGTCATGGTGGCCCTTCAAAAGTTTTCTTAGGATTTTATAATCAATATGCTAATTTTCATGATTATTTTAAGGAAATAATGTGAGAAGAACTTGAAAAATATGGGTCTCTGTAGAGGAACCTCTTTTGACTTTGGAAAAATCAGAGAATGTTTCCCCTTTCAGAGNATCTGACTTTGGAAAAATCAGAGAATGTTTCCCCTTACAGAGGCTACAATATGTCAAAATTTCAAGCTTAGGTGATGTGTCAATATGCTACAATATGCCAAAATTTCAAGCCAAGGTGATGTGTCAATATACATGGAGAATCAAATGATCTCCAAACAGTATTTAATTAATTAAAAATATTTTATGCATCAAATGGGCTTGAAAGTTATTCCACATTATTCTCCTCTAAATTAAAAATATTTTATGCATCAAATGGGCTTGAAAATTATTCCACATTATTCTCCTCTATTTAAAAATATTTTATGCATCAAATGGACTTGAAAATTATTCCACATTATTCTCCTCTATTTACTCAGCAAGAGGGTATTTTTATTTTATGTTTTTGATTTTTCTACACAAAGTTATGGATTTTCTAAGTTAGGGGTATTTAAACAAATAGGAAAAGGTCCTATGTATCTATTTAAACAGCGCGTGCCACCTCAACCTACGATGGCTCCGAAGGCATGCGTGGCGCGGTCTGGTTGGTTGCCGCCGTCCACGTAGCTACTGACTCGGCCCACTATTTATGTCCCGAAGCGCTGTCTAACTTGATCTCCTCCGTCCATTTAATACACGCTTGATCAAACGACTCCCCATCATCATCCCCTATAGAATGATCTCGTGCCCATCTAGAATAAAACCGTATGATCTCGGCCTAGACTCAGCAAAATCACTTCAGGTTTGATCATATGGACTCGTCTAAGTGAGACGAACACATCCATACGGCTAAGGTACCATGAAATCAAGCTCAAGTAAATGGAGAATCAAAATAAGCTCGGGAGGAGGAGCAGTTTTATACCTTTGCTCTGAGAAGGGAGGCTTCGATCAGAGGTGCTCGACACATTCGTTGGGGTCCAAGGAGGCTAGGGGTTGAGTCCCTAGTCTTGTTATAAGGCGTAGGTATGAATTCGACCAAGCTCGATTTCAGATGTTGGTCTAAAGCTATAGTAGAGGCTCTATGGAAGAGGGATTTGATGGTGCTTTGATTTCTTTCACTCTTGTGAAAATGTGGGAACAAGCAATTGAAGTTTGGTGGAGTGTTGAGGTGTATTGGGTTATGTCCAGGTTTCTGGCAGGGTTTCAAGCTCAAAATTGAGCTACCGGAATGGGAATGGGTGAGGGAAAATGGTTGGAATGCACTGAGGGGATCTTAGGGAAGCTCTATGGGAAGTTTGGAGAGGCCTCTCTAAATAAATTTCAGCACCTTATTTAATGGCCATGGAGGTGGCCTTTTATAAAAATGGGGCTATGGTAGCTGTCGTGGCCAATTAGATGGTGTAATGTGGTGCTTAGGTGGAAGGTAGCGAAGCTCCATAGTTTGATTTGGATTAGCTAGCCTCTAGGTTTGATTTGGTTGAGTTTCCATGGGAGTAGCTCTCGATTTTGGGCTTTTCCGGCCACTAGGCTGGTCGACCGGCCAGGGGGAGGTGGCTAGGAGCTCAGAAAACCCAAAGGAATCCATCACAGCAATTTAATGCAAATGTGCTTGGATTTGGCAAAGCATGTGCATTTTTGGAAATAAGATCCCTTAATTTGGGGAAACATTGTTACATGTCTTGATTTAGGTGGTTTCATGGTGTTTGGACTGGTCACTATGTCGAACTAATGGCTCTGGTGGAGTTAATTTGGTGACTTTAAGGTGGTTAGATCACATTTACTGTATGGGTCCAAGTGGGTGCAAATGACCAAAACTCGAGTTTGGGCTAGGTTAGCCATGTCAATTGGTGTAGGTGATTAGCAAAACTTGGGTTTGGGCTAGGTTATTCATGTCAATTGGCTCAATTGATTATTTCATTTGGTTTAGATGATCATAGTTTGGGCTAGGTTAGCCATGTCAATTGGCTCAATTGATTGTTGCATTTAGTGTAGATGATCATAATAAATCTTGGTGAAGGATGGAAATGGTTTTGAGTTCAATTGAAAGGTCAATTTGAAGGAATTTTGAACTCTAATCAATTTGGTCTTGTTGGGGTAGGCTTGGGCCTAGCTTGGGTTATCCTTCGGCTAAGTCCAAATTTATTGTTATAAATCATCAATAGGGACCTCATTAAGAGTTTCTAACATGAATTGGATGCCAATTTGGAGGTTAAGGCAATCAATTGGGTGAAATTTGGGGACTTAGCCAATTTGGGGCTAAATTTGGGAATTTTGGATTTAAGCTAAAATCAAATGGATATGAGGAAGGTCAATTGATGGTTGATTTTGATGTATAGGAATGTCATAAAGATTTTTCAACATTAATTTAGGCCAATTGAGTAGGCTATGGGTTCAATTTGGTGAGATTAGGTCATATGGTTAAAATTAGGGCTTTGACCCAAATCAAAATTGGGCTCAAATCATGGATCAATTGAGCTTGGATTTGGTTTAGTTTGGTCATATCAAAAGTTAATTTGAGTTTGGAATTGGAGTTGGGGTCAATTGAGATCAAATTCGTGGACATTTGAGTTGGATTTGGGGAAATTTGAGTCTTTAAAGGGCAATTTGGGGATTTTTGTTAAAGATGGTCAAATTAGCAAAATTGGGTCATGGTGTAGTTGAAAGAAATGAAACTAGGAATATTTGGGATTTATTGAGATTTTCTGAGAATTTTTTGGATTTTGAGCTATGGAGGGGTATTTTGGTAATTAGGGGGTGTTTTATGATTTTTGGGATTTTGAGCTATGGAGGGGTATTTTGGTAATTTGGGGGTGTTCTAGGGGTAAATGGCCAAGATGGGTATTTTGGTAGAGTTGAGGTACCAACCATCACCAATAAGCCATGGACCAAAGGAAACCCCATTTTGGGTCCTCTAAATAGTGGTCTTAGCTAAATCATGGCCCTAGGGCTAGTAGGTTTAGGGGACCATCTACATGGGTATCCCAAAATATCAAGGGATCTAGGCTAGAAATTTGAGTTCATGGTTTTGAGTGATTGTGAGTGCAGATAAATGTAGTCAGTGCCTTAGCTCCAGACCAACACCTAAGGTCAACCCTAAGGTCCAACAATCCTAAGGGTGACTCATCTTGAGTTTCCCCCATAGTGATCCCACCTACTAAGTACTTAGAGGTTGAGACCAACATGTGGAACTTCAGGTTGAGTAAAGAGGAGGGTAGAATTTCTAATGGTGAGGGTGCCTTTTCTAGTTTTCTAGGAATAGTCAACAGGAAAAGTCCTATGGCTAGAACCTAGGCTATTAAAGAGGAAAAACTAAACCTCAACCAAAAATGAGGTCAACAAATGGACCCCCAATAGGTGTGGTGTACTGGGCAAACACACGGCGTGTATTGGCGTTGATCGATGAGATCAACAAAACTAATACAAACTCCTAAGTCAGCAGACCCAAAAGTAAGTGTAGAGTTGTGTGAGTGATTTGTTTTTGCTGGAGAATTAGCAGTTTGTGTGCTTAATCAAATCGAGAAGTAGGGACTCTCGCTGGGGATTGGAGAGTGAACTTTGAGTTATGAAATTTCAAAGATTTCCAAAGGATGGGAGTCGAAACGTAAGTGTTGACCCTGAGGTGGGAATTGAACTTCAGATATCAATTTAAAGAGAGAGAGAGAGAGAGAGAGAGAGAGTCAGTGTGTAAGGACCGACCTCGAATGTAATGAGTTTGAAATGTAGGAATGATTCAGAAATGAGAATTGAAATGTAGGTCAATTCCCAAAAGAGAGTGTCAAATTGTAAGGACCGATCTCAAATGTAAAGAATCAGAAATTTAGGACTGATTCGGAAATGAGAATTGAAATGTGGGTTAAATCTTAAAAGAAGGTGTCGGAATGTAAGAACCGACCTCAAACGTAGAGAATCAGAAATTTAGGTCTGATTCGGAAAGGAGAATTGAAATGTAGGTCAATTCTCAAAAGAAGGTGTCGGAATGTAAGGACCAACATCAAATGTAAAGAATCAGAATAATATGACTGATTTGGGAATAAGAATTGAAATGTAGGTTAATTCTCAAAAAAAGGTGTCAGAATGTGGTCCGACCTCAAATGTGAAGAATCAGAATTTAGGACTGATTCGGAAGTGAGAATTGAAATGTTGGTCAATTCTCAAACGAAAGTGTTGAAGTGAGAATTGAAATGTAGGTCAATTCTCAAAAGAAAGTGTCGGAATGTAAGGTCCGGCCAAATGTAAAGAATCAGAAATTTAGGACTGATTCGGAAATGAGAATTGAAATGTAGGTCAATTCACAAAAGAAGGTGACGGAATGTGACAACCGACCTCAAATGAAGAGAATAAAAAATTTAAGACTAATTCGGAAATGGGAATTGAAATGTAGGTCAATTCTCAAAAGAAGGTGTCAGAAAGTAAGGTCCGACCTCAAATGTAAAGAATCAGAAATTTAGGACTGATTCGGAAATGGGAAGTGAAATGTAGGTGAATTCTCAAAAGAAGGTGTCGAAATGTAAGGTCCGACCTGAAATGTAAAGAATTAGAAATTTAAGACTGATTCATTAATGAGAATTGAAATGTAGGTCAATTCTCAAAAGAAGGTGTCGAAAATGTAAGGACCGACCTCAGATGTAAAGAATCAGAAATTTAGGACTGATTCGAGAATGAGAAATGAAATGTAGGTCAATTCTCAAAAGAAGGTGTTGGAATGTGAGGACCGACCTCAAATGTAAAGAATGAAAAATTTAGGACTGATTCGGGAATGAGAATAGAAATGTAGGTCAATTCTCAAAAGAAGGTGTCGGAATGTGAGGACCAACCTCAAATGTAGAGAATAAAAAATTTAGGACTGATTCGAAATGAGAATTGAAATGTAGGTCAATTCTCAAAAGAAGGTGTCGGAATGTAATGTCCTACCTCAAATGTAAAGAATAAAAAATTTAAGACTGATTCGGGAATGAGAATTGAAATGTAGGTCAATTCTCAAAAGAAGATGTCGAAATGTAAGGACCAACCTCAAATGTAAAGAATCAAAAATTTAGGACTGATTCAGGAATGAGAATTAAAATGTTGGTCAATTCTAAAAAGAAGTTGTCGGAATGTGAGGACCGACCTCAAATGTAAAGAATCAGAAATTTAGGACTAATTCGGGAATGAGAATTGAAATGTTGGTCAATTCTCAAAAGAAGATGTCGGAATGTGAGGACCAACCTCAAATGTAGAGAATCAGAAATTTAGGACTGATTCAGAAATGAGAATTGAAATGTAGGTCAATTCTCTAAAGAAGGTGCAGAATGTGAGGACTGACCTCAAATGTAAAGAATCAGAAATTTAGGACAGATTCGGGAATGAGAATTGAAATGTAGGTCAATTCTCAAAAGAAGGTGTCAGAAAGTGAGGACCGACCTCAAATGTAAAGAATCAGATATTTAGGACTGATTCGGGAATGAGAATTGAAAGGTAGGTCAATTCTCAAAAGAAGGTGTCAGAATGTGAGTACCGACCTCAAATGTACAGAATCAAAAATTTAGGACTGATTCGGAAATGGGAATTGAAATGTAGGTCAATTCTCAAAAAGAAGGTGTTGGAATGTAAGGTCCGACCTCAAATGTAAAGAATCAGAAATTTAGGACTGATTCTGAAATAGGAATTGAAATGTAGGTCAATTCTCAAAAGAAGTTGTGAGAATTTACGGTCCGACCTCAAATGAAAAGAATCAGAAATTTAAGACTGATTCGCAAATGAGAATTGAAATATAGGTCAATTCTCAAAAGAAGGTGTCGGAATTTAAGGACCGACCTCAAATGTAAAGAATCATAAATTTAGGACTTATTCAAGAATGAGAATTGAAATGTAGTTCAATTCTCAAAAGAAGGTGTCGGAATGTGAGGACCGACCTCAAATGTAAAGAATCATAAATTTAGGACTGATTTGGGAATGAGAATTGAAATGTAGTTCAATTCTTAAAAGAAGGTGTCGAAATGTGAGGACCGACCTCAAATGTAGAGAATCATAAATTTAGGGCTGATTCAGGAATGAGAATTGAAATGTAGGTCAATTCTTAAAAGGAGGTGTCAGAATGTGAGGACCGACCTCAAATGTAGAGAATCAAAACTTTAAGACTGATTCGGAAATGGGAATTGAAATGTAGGTCAATTCTCAAAAGAAGGTGTCAGAATGTGAGGACCGACCTCAAATGTAGAGAATCAAAAATTTAGGACTGATTCGGAAATGGGAATTGAAATGTAGGTCAATTCTCAAAAGAAGGTGTCGGAATGTAAGGTCCGACCTTAAATGTAAAGAATCAAAAATTTAGGACTGATTCGGGAATGAGAATTGGAATTTAGGTCAATTCTCAAAAGAAGGTGTCGGAATGTAAGGACCGACCTGAAACGTAGAGAATCAGAAATTTAGGACTGATTCGGAAATGAGAATTGAAATGTAAGTATCAATACAAAGATGAGGGAATTGAAATTTAGGTATCAATTCAAAGATATAAGAATCAGGATTTAGCTACTGATTTGAAGATGTGATTTGAAATTTACAAAGAGCTTGTGATGTTGAATTTGCGGTAGAGTGTCATGTGAAAATGTTGATTTTGAAGAAGATTTGCAGAGTTTTGTGGAGTTTTGTGCAGAATGTGAAATTCTCCGAAGATGTGTGGAGAGTTAGTGTAGATTACGATGGTTGTGTTGCGCGCACAAAGAGTAGGAAATTCCAAAAATGGAAGTATCCACTCAACAAGTTTGTTTTATTTTCCTCTTGCTTTTGTCACAATTAATTTCTCAAAAATGTGTTTTTAAAGTTTTAGTTTCAATTGGTTGATTTTCAAAAGAAATTTGTTTTGTTATTTATTTATTACAATTATCTTTTATTTGTGTTTTATTTATTGTTGAAAATTTGTTGTTTCGTTCTTTGTTCATTGGAACTCTGAACCATTGCATGGTTCACGGCTTTCATCCATCGCACAAAAAGGCAATTGACAAAAAGGCACAACTTGAGAAAATTTCCATTAATCTGCTTCAATAAAGATGCAACAGATCAAACATAGGCTAATGCCTCAAAGAGAGTACATCATGTAATACATGTTGAAATGCATTGAGAGTCATCTCAAGATATGAGTACATCATAGACTGATTACATCAGATACATGCCATGCTTGTTAAAAGAAAACAAGTGAGTCCTCTGCGCTTGGTATATCGAGCTCTTGATCAAGCAAACCTTCTGAGTCATGCTCCAGGATAAGAGTTCCTTTTGCATGTATTCGAAGGTACAACCTTCTCAAGCTCATAAGGAAACAGTTCCTCCAACTCCGGGTCTTGCTGGAATCCATATGGTATCTTACTGTCATCCATTATGCGGAAGGTCACGGACACCCTACGGTGTCGTACTCCTAGAATGCAGTGTTTGGCAACGTCTGCACCGTTTCCCTTGAGAACAAGTGTTGAACCAACTGGAAGAGGAATCTCCACAACTCCTCTGAATTCACCAGGGCCGATTATATCGATTTCTTTTCCAAACAAAATATTGATCTTACTCTTGAATGAGATCGTACAGAATGGCCTCACAAAGTCATGATGGTCAATGTGCGGAGGAATGCAATCACCTTCTTTGTAAATTTTGATGATGCAACTGTTAGGAATGCAAGTGGTGGGTAGGATATTCAACTTAACCACTCTCTTTATCATCCACTTTATCATCGGGGGTAACAGATCCACTTGGTTGTATCTGAAGATCCCAGGCAGATTTCCCTATCTGTCGTTTGTAAAATTGTAGCAACATCTGCACTGAATGGTGATCCTTCCCTTTCCCCGCATCCATTTCTTCGGCTTGGAGTACGTTCTTTCCATGTGAAGGCCTGCTCGGCCTCTATCTCTCAAATTGAAGATGCAGTCCAGGATGCTTCTTTCATCAGTTTCAGAGAAATCCCTGGTATATAGCTCCAGGCCTACCAATATGTTGATAAACTTTCCCTGAAACTCTTCGTAGAACTCGAATTCTCTTTTGTTTACGTTGCTTATTTTGTAGTATTCTACCATCCCGGGAGTTGGCAGTTGCCTGGGGCGTTCCTTCCTCCGGGCCTCGGCGGGAATCCAAACTGGTGCTGGCCGATCCGGAAAATGAGATTCAGCCTCAAGCGGGATGTATGATCCTGGGCTCCGCGGTGCGCATTGATCAGTCCTAAGTGGGACCTACGCCTCGTTTGCCATAAAATCTGGAGTCTGAGACTTGTTGGTGCTTGACGTGTATTATTCTAAGGTACTGAAACGCTGTAGATGTAAAATGTTGCAGTCTGGGCATTCTACAAATACGCCCGTGACTGATGTCTTGGCTGGTATCTAGACGTTGCATGTTGGGCAACCTCTGCACAAGATATCTAGGACTGGGGGTACATCTGATCCTGTCAGAAATCCTGATTCTTCATCTGTATTGGGCAGGCTGGCAGAAGTCTCTCTCAGATCTAGATCGTAGATATGTCCCTCAGGAATGGGAGTAAGAAAACCGCTTACGTTTCTTTGGCGCTTGCGCTCCTGTTGCAGAAAGGCTCTCTATTTCTTTTGGCTTGCATTTCTGTGTTGTGTTCTACGGAGTGGAGTATTTGGTAGTTGTTCACTGTAGGCAGCTATTAAGCCCTTGCTGGAGTAGCTATCATAGAGGGCAGTCGGCTGGGCCCCTCTATCAGATCTTGTTCTCCTATCAAGTTTTTACCCTTACGTGACACGTCATCTTGAGTGCTCACCTCAACAGTGAGGGCACTCCCTTCTTTTCTTCATTGTTGATTATGCTCATTAGAGGACCGTCGTAGTCCATATCAATCCGATTTAAATCCATGTCAAAATCTATGACACCTCCATGTGGCGTCATCTCTTCATTCAGTGTGAGGTTCCAGCAGTCCTAGAAGGCAAAGATCAGCCTCTGTCCAGACATTTTTCTGCAGACGACAGAAAGAAACGTCAGTGGGCCAAAGTTTGGCATGAACTAGAACAAAACAGAGTATCCACTAAAGTAGATTTTAGTTTGTTTTGGTGAAAAGGATTACTCATTTTGTGTGTGAGTTTTGTTTTAATTTAATGGAATTTTTAGATCCAAAAGTAGAAAAGAGAACGTGTAAAGTTCAAAAGTTTTCTCAAAATTTTCATTATATATGAGATTAATTACAAAATTTGGACCCGCTTATAGACATGTGGCTATATAGATAACCCTAAAACAATCAAGGTTTCAAAGCTTCAAAGCAAGCAGACGCAAGCATAGGTAAGCGACATTAAGCAGCATCTGGTCGCGTAATAGGTTTTCAGGTATCGCCCATTTATCGGTAACATGGGACTTTCACTCCGGAAGTCCACTAACTGGTAGGCTCCTCCTGTATAAACCTTCTCAACGACAAATGGTCCCTCCCAAGTTGGGTCAAATTTGCCACCTATTTTACGGCGAGAAAGAATAGGTGTTGTACCATCTTTGTGTGGTAGAGCTCCAAATGTTGCTGTGCTTCCAATCATTTTCCCTCAAGACTCTGCAATTCTTCAAGCCTGAGTTTTGTGCTTTCTTCTATTGTAAGTTAGTTGGCAACGGCGACTCTGAGAAATGGTGTCTAGATCTCTAGCGGTAGCACGGCCTCGGTCCCGTACACGAGCATATAAGGTGTACACTAAGTGGGAGTCTTAAAAGTCATCCGGTAGGCCTACAAGGCTTCTAACAGCTTGTTATGTCAATCCCTTTTATTTTCATCCAGTGTTTTCTTCAAAATCTGTACCAGTGTCTTGTTGAAAGCTTCAGCCAGACCATTTGCTCTAGGATAGAAAATTGTAGAGTATCTCCAATACATCCCATGTCTTCTGACAAAATTGTTAATCTTTGTGCTTTTGAAAGCTGTCCCATTGTCAGAGATTATTCTTTGCGGTACTCCGAAACAGTAAACAATTTAGCTTTTGAAAAATTGAAGGACGTGTTGTGCCGTAACCTCATGTAATGGTACTGCCTCTGCCCATTTGGAGAAGTAATCTGTAGCGGCAAGTATGAATCTGTGTCTTTTAGAAGATGGAGGGTCTATCGGACCTATTATGTCTGTGCCTCAACACTCGAATGGCCACGAGGCAACAATTGGGTGTAGCACATTCGGAGGCTGGTGAAAGACCACTCCATGCACCTAGCATTGGTGGCATCTTCTAGTAACACATTCGGAGGCTGGTGTAAGACCACCCCATGCACCTGGCATTGGTGACATCTTCTGCATCGAATGGCCACGAGGCAACAGTTGGGTGTAGCACATTCGGAGGTTGGTGTAAGATCACCCCATGCACTTGGCATTGGTGACATCTTCTGGCTGTATCCATGCAATCGGACATCATTGCTGGCCAATAATATCTGAGTCTTTTAATCTTCATTTTCATTTTTGGTCACGACTGGTGAGCGCCACAGAATCCGACATGTACTTCCTTGAAAATATTCTGTGCCTCGGCTCTGCTCAAACACAGTACCCACATTTGGTCGAACGATCTTCTGTAGAGAACATTTCCCACCATGGCGTAAGATATGGCCCTTCTTGTGATTTGGTGTGCCTGAGATTTGTCCTCCAGCAGCTTTCTATTATGCAAATATTCTATTAATGGCTTGCGTCAATCTTTGCTGAGGTCTGCAATTGTATTCACAATTTCTTCTTTTCTAAGTTTGTGTAGAGTTTCGAAGTAGCTTTGGGACAAGACTCGTCTTCCTTGCACCGTGACTTCGATTGAATCCTCCGGGGGACACGCCGTTTCCTTAGCGAGTTTTGCTAAAGCGTCGACTTGAGCATTATCTCCCCGAGGAATTCGGTAGAAAGTCACCTCAGGAATCTGCTACAGGAGCTTCATTGCATACAGATGGTATTCAGCTAATCTATTCTGTATTGTCCGGCGACTTGCTGGATGACAAGTTGAGAGTCACCATAAATGACAATGTTCATTATATCCATTGAAATCGCCAACTCCAATCCGGTGATTAAGGCTTCATATTCTGCCTCATTGTTGGTACATGGCTCCGTCAGGTGGTACGAAAACCTCAACATACTCTTATCTGGCGTAACAAAGATCAAACCAAAACCTCAACATACCCTTATCTGGCGTAATAAAGATCAAACCGATCCCTGCCTTGCCTGGTATAACTGTGCCTGCTCCCTTGTCTTTCCTAGCTGACGAGGCACCATCAAAGTACATTTCCCAGCGCTGCGCCCTGGAAAAATCATTTGTAATATCTGCTCGTCCGGTAACTCGTCGTTGAGAGAGGACCCAGCTGGCAGTGGGTGTGCAGCGAGAAAATCTGCTAAAATCTGTCCCTTGATAGCACGAAGGGGTACAAAAGTTATATTAAATTGCAATAAGATTATTGACCATCTCACTAAACGTCCGGAGAGTGTTTGCGGGTCATTAAATATTGCAATGGATTAACTTTCGAAATTAGGGTGATCTTATGAGAAAGCATGTAATGTCTAAGCTTTTGAGCGGCAAAAATTAGTGTCAGACAATGCTTCTCAATAGGTGGATACCTTACCTCTGTCGGTATTAGACGACGACTCAAGTAGTAGAGAGCATTTTCTTTTCCCTCCTCATTGACTTGGGCTAAGAGGCCTCCAAGAGAGTCATCCAAAGCCGCGGTATAAAGTATCGACGGTTTTTCTGGGATAGGGGCTGCAAAAACAGGAGGTGTCATCAAAAATTGTTTAACTCCTCAAAGGCCCGCTGGCATTTTTCTTCCCAAATAAATTTGACATCCTTTTTAATTAATGCCGAGAAAGACAACGGTTTCCCTGGGATAGGGCCTGCCAAAATAGGAGGTGTCATTAAATATTGTTTAACATGTCAAAGGCCCGCTGACATTTTTCTTCCCAAATAAATTTGGCGTCCTTTTTAATTAATGCCGAGAAATAGAGGATTTAATTTCTTCCTCAAATTTGGTGGAGCATCTTCTATTGGTTGATCAGTAGAGTCATCCTCTACATCGAGACAATCTCTCTTTTGACTCATTAGTAACAACCATGCAAAATTCAGAATCATCGACTGGTCCAACTGTACCAAATCCGAGATCTTCTTTTGAATTGGGAGTTTGTCTTTTAGTATTCAACAATTTTTCAAAGAGTTAAAATTTATCTTTTGGCATTTGTTTTGGTAAATTTCCCTGTTGAATTAACTTTTGAACACAAGGCTAGAAGTAACCAAAAGGCAATTCCATTAATTCATTAGAATCAACATCCAAATTTACATGTTTTTCAAGCTCAGTAGAGGTAGAAGCATGGTAAAATTTGATTAGTTTTGAACCAACACTATGGACTTCCTTGACCTCTAAACTCTCAACCATTTGAGGTGAATGAGGGTCATAGTATCCACATAGTGGTTTATCCAATCATACATTGTTTCATATTCATTCCTCTCTGTATCTTCTAGGGATATCTCATACTGAGGCTTCTTCTATTTTTTCATCATTACCTCATCTTCATAACTGTCTTCATCACCAATGCTGATAGTTGGCCTAGTCCGTTCAACTGTTGAATTGCTCTTTCTTCGTCCACGTCCCCGGCCTCGACCTCAGGTGTGTGAACTAGAAGAACCTCCACCAACTCGTCATAGGGGAGTTGTAGAAGGTTGTTGAAGCAGAGTTGTATGGCCTCCTATTTGTGCTTCTTCTGAATCTTCATCTTTGTGTGTCAAAATTTTTCACGAGAAGATAGTCTTCTTTGGAGGCGCGTAATAGGCAGCATCTTCATGGATACCAACTTCATGCACTGAAACCGGTTGTAGGTCTCCCTTGATGAGAGGCACATAGTAGGCTACATCTTCATGGATACCAACTTCATGCACTGAAAATGGTTGTAGGTCTCCCTTGATGTAATTTTCTTGACCATCTTTGTGGTTATTTAATGCACTGGTGTAGGGATGATGGAACCATATTATGCTCATGAATCCATGGTCGACCTAATAGAGCGTTAAAGATGCACTGAAAATGGTTGTAGATCTCCCTTGATGCAATTTTCTTGACCATCTTTGCGGTACTTGGCACTGATGTAGGGATGATGGAACCATGTTATGCTCATGAATCCACGGTCAACCCAATAGAGCGTTAAAAGATGTCTCGACGTCGATGATATGAAATTTAACGGTTGTTATGAGTTCTCCAACCTTCATAAGTAATCAGATTGATCCAAGGGCTCTTTTTCCCTTTTGGTTGAATCCTCTTAACATCATCTTATTNTGACTCAGCTGAAATCATGTTTATGGAACCTTTTCCAGGTTCTCTCAAATATTCCTTCGGGATTGTTATATTATCTTCCTTTAGATTCCTCTTGAATCAGTCTTTAAAGACAAAGCATTTGCCTATAGTGTGGCCAAGCAACCGGTCGTACGAGCAATAATTTGGTTCATTCTTCTTATCCACCTCTTCTGGTTTCTTTGGATCAGGCAGTTTGAATTCTGGTTTCTTCATCAAGCTTTTGAATATTTTGGTACAACTTCATCTTTGAAGGAATAAACAACTTTCTGTCGCTCTAACAATGATATTCTTTTACCTGCTGTTCGAGGTGATCCCTCCTGAGACGGTCGTTGGTTGGATTGACTGCTCTGTTTCTGAGAGTACTGTGATGAAGATTGACGATGATCTTCTGCATATATCTTTATCGTCTGCTTTCCTTTGTCGACAGTTGCGACTATCCCTGATTTCTTTTTGAATACTCTGGTCGCCTCCATGTGCTTCATTTCTTCTTGCAGACTGCTGACTTTACTGAGTAGCTTCTCAAAGGATTTGATGGTGAGTCCCTTAAGCATGAAAGCTACTGGCCCATGAATGCTTTTGAGTAAAATTTCAACTTCTTGATGTTCTTGTAGCTGAGGTTCACATTTCATGCTAAGGTTTCTCCACCTCAAAATATAGTCTGTCAAGGTTTCGCTAAGCTTCTGCTTCTCCATCATGAGTTCTCCAATAGACACATGATGCTGCGCCCTAGCAAATCTTTTCACAAATAACTGTTCCAACTCAGAAAATATTTTAATTGATCCATTGGGCAAGTCAGCGTACCAGTCAAAAGCAATCCCTGAAAAGCTGCTAATAAACTGCTGGCAAAGTAGAGCTTTGTTATTCCTTGTGTTTCCACAATTGGCTCGAAAATGTGCTATGTGCTGTCTGAGATTTCCAGTCCCATCGAATATCTTGAAGTTTGGGGTTAGAAAGCCCTTAGGAAAAGGCATGGCATCAAACTCCTCCGTATAAGGTCTACCCTTTAAAATTGATGCATAGCCCTTGGACTGGGCTAAGGCATCCCGTACTTGTTCAACCATTTACTTGAACTCTTTTTCTAGCATGGCGCTTGATGGAGAATCCTTCTTTGGTTGTTCTTCTTTGTCTGTCAAAGTAGCCTCTCTTCTTTCATCTGCGATGTGTACCTTCTTTGGTTGTTCTTCTTTGTCTGTCGAAGTAGCCTCCCTTCTTTCATCTGTGATGTGTATGATTTCTAGTTGGTTAATTTCTGTAGAAGCCAATTGTGGTGCTTGTGATTGCCCCTGAATGGTGGCCATGGCGGTCATAGCTGCAGTCATCTCTTCAATTCTTTTCTCCAGTAGAACAACTTGCTCATCCCTAAGGAGTATAACCCTACGTAGCTCATCTATGGCGTTCTCTTCAGTATGAGGTTGAGCCTCACGCGCAGATGTGGTAGCTCTATTTTTGATCACATGGACATCCATGAAATCTTCCTCCAAGTTATCACTGTAATCAAAATCCTCGTTGTCACTATTGACGGAAAATCTGTGTTCTCGAGCTAACACAAAAATCTCAAAATCCTCATTGTCACTATTGACGGAAACTCCGTGTTCTTGAGCTAACTCAGAAATCTCGATTCTGAGTTTCTCAACTTTTTCCTTAATTATCGATTCCTTGATTGCTTTAAGATCTGGAGGACCTTTATGGAAATCCTCAACTTATTCCTCCATCTCGCTGGCTATTGTCGCGACGATGTCAGATATTTCAGGCACTGGTTTTGCTTTCTGTCTTGCAGGGTCACTGAACTATATCGGTGCAGTGACCTTAGGTACCCATACCTTCTTCCTTTTCGACGATGATGCCTCAGAACAGGGCATCTCAGTAGAGACTTCGGTATGTTGAGGGAAGGTATGCTCCCCGTGGTGTAGACCGTCTACAGTGTCAGGAAATCTTCTCGTCTTTCTTTCCATGATTGTAGAAATAATGGGTAAACCTCTCGGACCCAGTCTTGATTTAATCGGCCGGCGACCTGTGGTTCTGGTGGCGGTATGATCGGTGGTGACCATAATAGTATCGACTCGGTTTCCTAAATGGAGCCAGACGGGAACACGGGTAGGTGACTTTATAATCGACCTACGAGATTTTCTAGCGAACTTAATATCCTTCAAAATTTCATTCTTCATATGAGGGGAAATTGCATGTCCCACTTGTTTAATGAATTCACTAACAGAACATCCTTCTTTAATAGCAAGCCTTCTGAAGACTGCACTAACTCGGGTGATGAGGCTGAATTTCTTTCCCTCCTCACCATGTCCATGAGGTGATGAGAATGCAGCAGCAATCTTCCGGATACTCTCATATCCATCAGTACCTGTCAGAGGGTGGAATCTACTCCCTCGCAGGAGTGGGTATATTTCTGGTAATACCTCTTCAACTTGATGAGGCTCCTCCTCATCAGGTGTGTTTTCAGGAGTCTGGGCTTTGATGGCCCTCCGAATTCTCCTATTACGGTTCCTCCTTTGAGTTCGGGTCAGTGGTACAGTCCTTGAGCTCGACCCGATTTCAAACACGGGTGGCGAAATAGTTAATCCTTCAGTCGAATCTTCGACAATCATCACTTCCTTCCCCTTAGCATCAGCGAGGATAGCAGGTTTGGCGGATGTCGTGATGACATCAGCTTTAGCGTTCTTGCCGGCAGGGAAGTCTTGAAGGTTGTTTAAACTAAATTCTGCATATGGTTCATGGACTTTCGGGCAGCGATCTTCATTACCACAAACGGGGCTTTCCCGAGGATAACCTCGAGGTCTTCAAATCCAGCTCCGAACTTGATGGTGGGAGCGGCGTTACGGGCATTGCGGTCCGTCGGCAGGTTGCAAGAAAAGTTCAGCGTTGGGTAAGCCATCGCAACGGGCTTTAAAACAGAAAGTTTTGGGGTTAGCTATATGGCCAAAAAAAACCTCGTAATCATTAATGCAAGCATTGAAATTAGAGGTTAATTTGTAGACCGAGCGGGTCTTAATTTATAGGTAATTTTAACATCTTTATTTAAAAGGGTGTAAAGTTGATTAATATTTTAAAGTGCGCACAGCACAACACGATTTGGTTTAATTTGCGAGGCAGTAAAACAAATGTGAAAAGGAGTTGTGAGAAAGTTTAGAACCCAGCGCGGGACCCAATTCGTGGCAGAAAAATGCCCAGGTGGAGTTAGTCCACCAACACACCAATTGGGGGTCCGACCCAACATAAAAATTTAAAGAGTCTTTAATGGCCTTCTGAACCCCTCAGTTCAAAGCTGGTTTGAACAGCAGTCCTGAAGTCCAAGGAGTTAGTTGTACTTTCCCAAGACAGAAATGGGTAAAGTATGCCAATGGAAGAAGGGTATAGTCCTGAAGTCCAAGGAGTTAGTTGTACTTTCCCAAGATAGAAATGGGTAAAGTATGCCAACAAAGGAGTTAGTTGTACTTTCCCAAGGTAGAAATGGGTAAAGTATGCTAACGGAAGAAGGGTAACTTGTTCCAAGAGAGACATGGACATATTACCGATGTGTGAAGATAATATTTTCTTGATTTGTATGAAGAGAAAAGCTTGTCCCCAATGGAGTCGCCAGAAGCTATCGCGTTATTTCGGGATGATTTATGGGGTTGCCCATAAGAAGCTATCGGTCACCGGAATTGAAATCCCGTCGCCCGCTTCGGAAGGACATTGAAGTATGAAATCAAACTGACCCCACNATACCCCTATGTTGATTTTCAAATAAAATTCAAATCATGAATCATGACCACTCAAAACTTAACCCTCTAATTGAGACACTCACCTTGGTCTGAAGGGCTTAGTAGGGTCTTAAGTTAAATCAAGATTGACTAAAAGAGGATTAGAGAAATAAGCATAATTATATCAAACATCCTTAAAACACCACTAAGTCCAATTATGATTAAAATTTGGCGAAGTGTTCAAATTACACTAACTTGCCCCTTCATGGGTCTTCAATCATAAGTGATAATTACCCTATTCTTAGGGATAATTGAGACATCAGTGCTCACTGAGTAATACAGGACAAATGATAATTACCTCTTTCTTAGGGATAATTGAGACATCAATGTTCACTGAGTAATAAGGATAAGTAATTACCCCTTTCTTAGGGATAATTGAGACATCAATGTTCACTGAGTAATAAGGGTATTCATAGGATGAACCATTAAGCAACATAAAAAGTTTAAATGGACTCAAGGCTTTTCACTAGTTGGTGAGAGAGAGGCATGGACCTGCTTCCCCTTCTTAGCTTGTTGGATACCTCAGAGGCCTATTAAACTTAATATTTTTTGCTTAATGTAATCATCCTTAACTAACTTTTAAGGACTCACCAAAATACAGCATAGAGTTAGGAAAACCCCTCAGAACTCTACTTTTCCTGCTCTTCATAAATGCCCTCTCATGCATTTTCAAGTATCAGGTGGTGGAACGAGAAGACTCG
>JXCR01139700.1:0-18990 GCA_002079205.1 Phalaenopsis hybrid cultivar | reverse complement strand
CCTTTTTCCTTAGATATTTCATGCTTGCATTTACCTACATAAACTTGCATGTTAACCATAACCCAAAAACAAAATTAAAATCGAAAAGATTAAACTCACCTCCACAACATTCAAAATATAAAACAACTCAAAATTTAATCACAAACATCACACAAAATCACGATAGCCACAGAACCAAAACCACAACATTCAACTTGCATGTTAACCAAAACCAAAACTAAAATCAACCAAGATAAAATTCACCGCCACAACATTCGAATAAACCAAAACCAAAGCTAAAACTAAAATCAACCAAGATAAAATTCACCCCCACAACATTCAAAATGTAAAACAACTCAAAATTTAATCACAAACATCACACAAAACTACAATTGCAACTAAATTAAGACGTCTCTATCCAAAATTTAATCACAAACATCATATAAAACCACAACTTTAACTTAATTAAGATGTCTCTATTTGATGATCGACTAAAACTAAAATCAACCAAGATAAAATTCACCCCCACAACATTCAAAATATAAAACAATTCACACACACATCACATAAAACTACAATTGCAACTAAATTAAGACGTCTCTATTGGATGATCGGGAATCCCTCGGAGGAGGTAACCTACAGTTGCTAGCGAGGCTTCCCATGGTTTAAATGAAAATATGACTCATTAAGTTGGGTTTAGTAAGTTCATTTGGACTAAGTGAATCCAATAGAAAATAGTGATACCAGAACGAGGGAACCCTCATTAAGTTGGGTTTGATAAGTTCATTTGGACTAAGTGAATCCAATAGAAAATAGTGATGTCAGAGCGAGGGAACCGTAGGATCCTAACCGGTGTCGCTCTAATCAACTTTAATATGCCCTCAAAAAATTTAAAGAACTTTAATCATAGGGCCACCTGATTTGATATTATAACTTGACACAATAGATAACTCAAACTCATCGCGGTAGGAGCTTGGAGCTAGCTTGGGGGCCAGCACGACCATCTTCAACAACAAAACCTCTCTTCCCCAACTAAACCAATCTTTCTTCCTTAGACCTAAAGAACAAAGCCATAGGACCCGAGGTTGCTTGCTTATGCAACGTAAATTCTCACCTTATCTTTAGGCCTTTGCATAGCCCTGTTATACAATATAAGCCCTAACGCGTCTTAGGATTCTGAGGTTGTCTTTTGTCACGACCTAAATCCTCACATCTTCCAGGCTATTTGTGTGATAATTTCACCCATATGTAAGCCCGAATTAATAAAATTGGTAGGATGAAACACCTAAATATTTCTCCTCAGAACTAAAGCCAAACATTAGGATAGCCAAACATTAGGACTGCAACGCCCGTAACGTGGCTCACACCATCTTGTTTGGAGCTGATTTGAAGACCTCGAGGTTATCCTCGGGAAAGCCCCGTTCGTGGTAATGAAGATCGCTGCCCCGGAAGTCCAAGAGCCATCCGCAGAATTTAGTTTGAACTACCTTCAAGACTTCCCTGCCGGCAAGAAGGCTAAAGCTGCTACCATCACGACATCCGCCAAACCTGCTATCCCCGCTGCTGCTAAGGGGAAGGAAGTGATGATTATCAAAGATTCAGCTGAAGGATTAACTGTTCCGCCACCCGTGTTCGAAATTGGGTCGAGCTCAAGGACTGTACCACTGACCTGAACTCAAAGGAGGAACCATAATAGGAGAATTTGGAGGGCCATCAAAGCCTAGACTCCTGTAAACAAACCTGATGAGGAGGAGCCTCATCAAGTTGAAGAGGTTTTACCGAAAATTTACCCGCTCCTGCGAGGGAGTAGATTCCATCCTCTGAGAGATATTGATGGATATGAGAGTATCCGGAAGATTACTGTTGCATTCCCATCACCTCATGGACATGGTGAGGAGGGAAAGAAATTCAGCCCCATCACTCGAGTTAGTGCAGTCTTCAAAAGGCTTGCTATTAAAGAAGGATGTTTGTTAGTGAATTACTTAAACGAGTGGGACATGCAATTTCCACTCATATGAAGAGTGAAATTTTGAAGGATTTTAAGTCTGCTAGAAAATCTCGTAGGTCGACTATAAAGTCACCTACCCGTGTTCCTATCTGGCTCCATTTAGGAAATCGAGTCGATACTGTCATAGTCACCACCGATCATACCACCACCAGAACCACAGGTCGCCTGCCGATTAAATCAAGACTAGGTCTGAGAGGTTTACCCATTATTCCTACAATCATGGAAAGAAAGACAAGAAGATTACCTGACACTGTAGCCAGTCTACACCATGGGGAGCATATCTTCCCTCGACATTCCGAAATCTCTACTGAGATGCCCCGTCCTGAGGTGGAGAAACCTTAGCATGAAATGTGAACCTCAGTTATAGGAACATCAAGCAATTCAGACTTTACTCAAAAGCATTCATGGGCCAGTAGCTTTCATGCTTAAGGGACTCACCATCAAATCCTTCGAGAAGCTACTCAGTAAAGCCAGTAGTCTGCAAGAAGAAATGAATCACATGGAGTCACATGAAAAGGCTAAGGTGACCAGAGTATTCGAAAAGAAATCAGGGATAGTCACAACTATCGACAAGGGAAAGCAGCCGATAAAGATATATGCAGAAGAAAATCGTCAATCTTTGTCACACTACACTCTGAAACAGAGCAGTTAATCTAACCAACGACCGTCTAAGGAGGGATCACCCCAAAAAGTGGGTAAAAGAATATCCCTGTTGGAGCGACAAAAAGTTGTTTACTCTTTCAAAGGTGAAGCTGTACCTAAAATATTCAAAAGCTTGATGAAGAAACCAGAATTCAAACTGCCTGATCCAAAGAAACCCGAAGAGGTGGATAAGAAGAATGAACCAAATTATTGCCCGTACCACCGGTTGCTTGGGCACACTATAGACAAATGCTTCGTCTTTAAAGACTGGCTCGAGAGGATTCTCAAGGAAGAGAATATAAAAATCCCGAAGGAATATTTGAGAGAACCTGAAAAAGGTTCCATAAACACGATTTCAGCTGAGTCAATCTCCCCAATTGATCCATATATCAGAACATATGGATGGAGTACGACTTGGGATGAACTCAAGAGGGTCCTCAATCAAATGCAGGATTCGTCAAAACAAGCTTCTACAAATGCTAAAGAAGGATGGAATGAGGTATGGAGCAGATCATCCAAGAAGATACTTAACAAGCTACAGTCTGCATCAAAACAAACCTCCATTTAGAGTCTACAACACACCGAGGTCGAGATGAAGATTTCATCAGAAAATCTGTCATCGTCCAGGACAAAGAACAAGAAAAAGACGAGAGCCACTACCAATATCGATAGCAAGGGGGGTAGGATAGGGGCTGCCTCACTAGATTGGTTGTCTCGGATTCGGGGAAGAAAGTCCTCGAACCCTTGACTTTGTATGATTATCTTTTTGTCCCTCCGGGGTCTTATGAATATAACGGTTGTGATTTCGGCTACGTTTTGGCTATTTCTGGTAATGACGTGACTGATTATAACCTCAAATTGTACTTGAGTCAGAAGAACTTGTTATCAAGTCTAAAGAAGACATCAACGATATCACTTATGACAGCACTGATGACGAAGAGCCAACTCTCGAGCGTCATGGTGCACTGCTTGCCATCAAATTAGATCTCACCGAGAAAGAGTAAAAGACACCAGAAGATTCAACAATGATATCTTAAGAAGAAGAAGTCACAGAAGTCAACTTAAGAAGCGGGAAAATGTTACCACCAAGAACAGCTCCAATAGAAAAAGGAAAACAAATAATGACTCAAGAAGAGATAACCCCACCTCCGCCAGTAGAAGAACCACCTGATCAAGACAAAATTTGGAGGATCATACAAAGTAGACTACAACGTGCTAGCTCATCTTAGGAAGTTGCCTGCCCGACGAAGCATCTACGACGCTCTGATCCTGTCAAAGGAGATGAGAGAATCTCTGGTTACAGCTTTGCTAAATCCAAAATTTTCTTAAATTAGTTGGCTGATGAAGTTTGCTCATTGAGAGAACAGTCAGGGGTAACCTTTACAGATGAAGACTTGCTCCTTGGTATCGCCGATCACAACCGTCTGCTCTACATCTCCGTCAACATTGGCAGGTTTGTGTTTTCTAGAGTTTTAGTGGATCCTGGAGCATCTCTTAACTTGATGAGTCTACAAACGTTAGCATATTTGGACTGAGCCGATCACAACAGACGACTCTATATCTCCGTCAACATTGGTAGATTTGTACTATCCAGAGTTCTAATCCTGGAGCATCTCTTAACTTGATGAGTCTACGGATGTTAGCATATTTGGACTTCGACGTTTAAGAGCTCATCCCCGATAAGATGATGTTAAGAGGATTCAACGAAAAGGGAAAAAGAGCCCTTGGATCAATCTCATTACTTATGAAGCATGGAGAACTCGTAACAACCGTTAAATTTCATATCACCGAGACCTTTTTTAACGCTCTATTGGGTTGACCGTCGATTCATGAGCATAACATGGTTCTATCATCTCTACATCGTGCATTAAATACCGGAAAGATGGTCAAGAAAATTGCATCAAGGGAGACCTACAACCGTTTTCACTGCATGAAGTTGGTATCTATGAAGATGCTGCCTATTATGCGCCTCCAAAGAAGGCTGTCTTCTCGCGCGAAATTTTGACACACAATGATAAAGATTCAGAAGAATCAGAAAAATGAGGCCATACAACTCCGCTTCAACAACCTTCTACCACTCCCCTACGACGAGTTAGTGGAGGTTCTTCTAGTTCACGCACTCGAGGTTGAGGACGGGGACGCGGACGAGGAAAGATCAATTTAATTGTTGAACGGACTAGGCCAACTATCAGCAATGGTGATGAAGACAGTTATGAATATGAGGTAATGATGACAAAACAGAAGAAGCCTCAGTACAAGATATCCCTAGAAGATACAAAATATGAAACAGAAGATACAGAGAGGAATGAATATGAAACAATGTATGATCGAATAAACCACTATGTGAATACTATGACCCTTTACTCTGATTCTCCCTCAAAAGGTCGAGAGTTTGGATAAACCACTATGTGAATGTTATGACCCTTACTCCGATTCTCCCTCAAAAGGTCGAGAGTTTAGGGGTCAAGGAAGTCCGTAGTGTTGGTTCAAAGCCGATCAAATTTTACCATGCTTCTACCTCTATTGTAAGTCCGTAGTGTTGGTTCAAAGCCTATGACCCTCACTCTGATTCTCCCTCAAAAGGTCGAGAGTTTAGAGGTCAGGGAAGTCCATAGTGTTAGTTCAAAGCTGATCAAATTTTACAGTGCTTCTACCTCTACTGAGCTTGAAAAATATGTAAATTTGGATGTTGATTCTAATGAATTAATGGAAATGCCTACCTCTACTGAGCTTAAAAAACATGTAAATTTGGATGTTGATTCTAATGAATTAATGGAACCCTCTACTGAGCTTGAAAAACATGTAAATTTGGATGTTGATTCTAATGAATTAATGGAATTGACTTTTGGTTACTTCTCGCCTTGTGTTCAAAAGTTAATTCAACAGGGAAATTTACCAAAACACATGCCAAAAGATAAATTTCAACTCTTTAAAAAATTGTGGAATACTAAAAGACGAACTCCCAATTCAAAAGAAGGTCTCGGTTTTAGTACAGTTGGACCAGTCGATGATTCTAAATTTTGCATGCTTGTTACTAATGAGTCAGAAAAAGATTGTCTCGATGTAGAGGATGACTCTACTGATCAACCAATAGAAGATGCTCCGCCAGAATTTGAGGAAGAAATTAAATCCACTATTTCTCACCTTCCAGGGGAAGTTGGCATATCTGAGACCCTTTATTTCTAATCTCTCAGGTAGGTGTCAGTCTTTCTCGCATTAATTAAAAAGGACGCCAAATTTATTTGGGAAGAAAAATGTCAGCGGGCCTTTGAGGACGTTAAACGATATATGATGACACCTCCTGTTTTGGCAGTCCCTATCCCAGATCGTTGATACTTTATACCGCGGCTTTGGATGACTCTCTTGGAGCCCTCTTAGCCCAAGTCAATGAGGAGGGAAAAGAAAATGCTACTTGAGTCGTCGTCTAATACCGACGGAGGTAAGGTATCCACCTATTGAGAAGCATTGTCTGACACCATTTAATACCAATGGAGATAAGGTATCCACCTATTGAGAAGCATTTTCTGGCGTTAATTTTTGCCGCTCAAAAAGCTTAGACATTACATGCTTTCTCATAAGATCACCCTAATTTTGAAAGTTAATCCATTGCAACATTTGATGACCCGACAAACACTCTTCGGACGTTTAGTTAGATGGTCAATGATCTTATTGCAATTTGATATAACTTTTGTACCCCTCCGTGCTATCAAGAGACATATTTTAGCAGATTTTCTCGCTGCACACCTACTGCCAGCTGGGTCCTCTCTCAACAACGAGTTACCAGACAAACAGATACTACAAATGGAATTTTCCAGAGCGCAGCGCTGGGAAATGTACTTTGATGGTGCCTCGTTAACTAGGAAAGAGAAGGGAGCAGGCACAGTTATGTGCTTCGTCAGCCAGGAAAGACAAAGGATCAGGCACAGTTATACCAGGCAAGGCAGGGATCGGTTTGATCTTTGTTACGCCAGATAAGGGTATGTTGAGGTTTTCGTACCACATGACGGAGCCATGTACCAACAATGAGGCAGAATATGAAGCCTTAATCATTGGATTGGAGTTGGCGATTTCAATGGATATAACGAACATTGCTATTTATGGTGATTCTGAACTTGTCATCCAGCAAGTCGCCGGACAATACATAATTCTAAAACCAAGATTAGCAGAATACCATCTGTATGCAATGAAGCTCCTGTAGCAGATTTTTGAGGTGACTTTCTACCGGATTCTTCAGTGAGATTATGCTCATGCCGACGCTTTAGCAAAACTCGCTAAGGAAACGACGTGTCCCCCGAAGGATTCCAATGAAGTCACGGTGCAAGGAAGATGAGTCTTATCCCGAAGTGACTTCGAAACTCTACACAAACTTGGAAAAGAAGAAACTGTGAATACAGTTGCAGACATCAACAAAGATTGGCTCAAGCCATTAATAAAATATTTTTACTGGAAAGCTGCCAGAGGACAAGTCTGAGGCACACCACATCACAAGAAGGGCCATGTCTTATGCTCTGCTGGGAAATGTTCTCTATAGAAGATCATTCAACCAAATGTGGCTACGGTGTTTGAGCAGAGCTGAGGCATAGAATATTGTCAAAGAAGTACATGCCGGATTCTGTGGCGCTCACTATTCAGGACCAAAAAAGAAAATGAAGATTAAAAGACTCGGATATTATTGGCCGGCAATGATGTCCGATTGCATGGATACCGCAAGAAGATGCCACCAATGCTAGGTGCATTGGGTGGTCTTTCACCAGCCTCTGAATGTGCTACACCCAACTGTTGCCTCATCGCCATTCGAGTGTTGGGGCACATACATAATAGGTCTGATAGAACCTCCATCTTCTAAAAGACACAGATTCATACTTGCCGCTATAGATTACTTCTTCAAATGGGCAGAGGCAATACCGTTACGTGAGGTTACGACACATCACGTCCTTCAATTTTTTAAAAGCCAAATCGTCTACCGTTTTGGAGTACCGTGAAGAATAATCTCTGACAATGAGACAGCTTTCAAAAGCACAAAGACCAACAATTTCGTCAGAAGACATGGGATGGATTGGAGATACTCTACAATTTTCTATCCCAGAGCAAATTGTTCGGCAAAAGCCTTCAACAAGACACTGGTACAGATTTTGAAGAAAATACTGGATGAAAATAAAAGGGATTGGCATAACAAGCTGTTAGAAGCCTTGTGGGCCTATCAGACGACTTTCAGGACTCACACTCAGTGTACACCTTATATGCTCGTGTACGGGACCGAGGCTGTGCTACCGCTAGAGATCCAGACACCATCTCTCAGAGTCGCCGTTGCCAACCAACTTACAACAGAAGAAAGCACAAAACTCAGGCTTGAAGAACTGGAGAGTCTCGAGGGAAAACAATTGGAAGCACAACAACATTTGGAGCTCTACCAGGCAAAGATGGTACAAGCCCATTACAAATTGGTCCGCCCAAGGACATTCAAAATTGGTGACCTCGTGCTTGTGCTCAAAAGACCTATTCTTGCTCGCCGCAACATAGGGGGAAAATTCGAGCCAACTTGGGAGGGACCATTTGTCGTTGAGAAGGTTTATACAGGAGGAGCCTACCAGTTAGTGAAAGACCCGTGTTACCCATAAATGGATGATACATGAAAACCTATTATGCGACCTGATGCTGCTTAATGCCGCTTACCGCTGCTAGCTTTGAAACTTTGAAACCTTGATTGTTTTAGGGTTATCTATATGGCCACATGTCTATAACCGGGTCCAAATTTTGTAATTAATCTCATATATAATGAAAATTTTGACAAAACTTTTGAACTTTACATGTTCTCTTTTCTACTTTTGGATCTTAAATATTCTATTAAATTAAACAAAACTCACACACAAAATGAGTAATCCTTTTCACCAAAACAAACTAAAATCTACTTTAATGGATACTCTGTTTTGTTCTTGTTCATGCCAAACTTTGGCCCACTGACGTTTCTTTCTGTCGTCTGCAGAAAAATGTCAGGACAGAGGCTGATCTTTGCCTTTTTTCTTTCTGTCGTCTGCAGAAAAATGTCAGGACAGAGGCTGATCTTTGCCTTCCAGGACGGTTGGAAAGAGATGGCGCCACAAGGAGGTGTCATAGATTTTGACATGGATTTCAATCAGATTGATATGGACTATGATGGTCATCTACTAGGCATATTCAGTAATGAAGAAAATAAGGGACTACCCTCACTATTGAGGGTGACCACTCAAGCCGACGTGTCACGTAAGGGTAAAAACGTGATAGTAGAACAAGATCCGATGGAGGGGCCCGACCGACTGCCCTCCATGATAGCTACTCCAGCAAGGGTCTTAATAGCTGCCCACAGTGAACAACTACCAAATACGCCACTCCACAGAACACAACGCAGAAATGCAAGCTGAAAGAAACAGAGAGCCTTTCTGTGACAGTAGCACAAGCGCCAAAGAAACGTAAGTGGTTTTCTTAACCCCATTCCTGAGGGACATATCTAAGATCCAGAGCTGAGAGAGACTTCTGCCAGCCTGCCCACTACAGATGAAGAATCAGGATTTCTGACAGGATCAGATGAACACCCGGTCCCAGATATCTTGTGCAGAGGTTGCCCAACATGCAACGTCGAGATACCAGCCAGGACATCAGTCACGGGCGCATTTGTAGAATGCCCGGACTGCAACGTTTTACATCTACAGTGTTTCAGTACCTTAGAATAATACACGTCAAGCACCAACAAGTCTCAGACTCCAGATTTTGTGGCAAACGAGCCGTATGTCCCACTAGGGACAGATCAATGCGCACCGCGGAGCCCAGGATCATACATCCCGCTTGAGGCTGAATCTCATATTCTGGATCGGCCAGCACCGGTTTGTATTCCTGCCGAGGCCCGGAGGAAGGAACGCCCCAGGCAACTGCCAACTCCCGAAATGGTAGAATACTGCAAAATAAGCAAGGTAAATAAAAGAGAATTTGAGTTCTACGAAGAGGTTCAGGGAAAGTTTATCAACATATTGGAGGGAAAGTTTAAGCAAGGGTTTTCTCTAAAACTAATGAAAGAAGCATCCTGGACTGCATCTTCGATTTGAGAGATAGAGGCCGAGCAGGCCTTCTCATCAAAAGAACGTACTCCGAGATGAAGAAATGGATGCGGGGAATGGGAAGGATCGCCATCATGTGCAGATGTTGCTGCAATTTTACAAACGTCAGATAGGGAAATCCGCTTGGCATCCTCAGATACGACCAAGTGGATCCGTTACCCCCGATGATAAAGTGGATGATAAAGAGAATGGTCAAGTGAAATTTCCTACCCGCCACATGCATTCCTAAAAGTTGCATCATCAACATTTACGAAGAAGGTGATTGCATTCCTCTGCACATTGACCATCATGACTTTGTGAGGACCTTCTGCACGGTCTCATTCATGAGTAAGAGCAATATTTTGTTTGGAAAATAAATCGATATAATCGGCTCTAGTGAATTCAGAGGAGCTGTGGAGATTTCTCTTCCAGTTGGTTCGGTACTTGTTCTCAAGGGCAACGGTGCAGACGTTGCCAAATACTGCATTCCAGGAGTATGACACTGTAGGGTGTCCGTGACCTTCCGCAGAATGGATGACAGTAAGATGCCATATGGATTCCAACAAGACCCGGAGCTGGAAGGACTATTTCCTTATGAGCTATGAGAAGGTTGTACCTCTGAATACATGCAAAGGGAACTCTTATCCTGAAGCATGACTCAGAAGGTCTGCTTGATCAAGAGCTCAATATACCAAGCGCAGAGGACTCACTTATTTTGTTTTAACAAGCATGACATGTATCTGATGTAATCAGTCTATGATGTACTCATATCTTGAGATGACTCTCAATGCATTTCAGCATGTATTATATGATGTACTCTCTTTGAGGCATTAGCCTATCTTTGATTTGTTACATCTTTATTGAAGCAGATTAATGGAAATTTTTCTCAAGTTGTGCCTTTTTGTAAATTGCCTTTTGTGTGATGGATGAAAGTCGCAAACCATGCAATGGTTCAGAGTTCCAATGAACAAAGAATGAAACGACAAATTTTCAACAATAAATAAAACACAAATAAAAGATAATTGTAATAAATAAATAACAAAACAAATTTTTTTTAAAAATCAACCAATTGAAATTAAAACTTTAAAAACACATTTTTGAAAAATCAATTGTGACAAAAACAATAGGAAAATAAAACAAACTTGTTGAGTGGATACTTCCATTTTCAGAATTTCCTACTCTTTGTGCGTGCAGCATAACCATCGTTATCTACACTAACTCTCTACACATCCTCAGAGAGTTTCACTTTCTGCACAAAACTCCACAAAGATTTACAAATCTTCTTCAAAATCAACATTTCCACATGACACACTACCACAAATTCAACATCACAAGCTCTTTGTAAATTTCCAATCACATCTTCCAATCAGTACCTCAATCCTGATTCTCATATCTTTGAATTGATACCTAAATTTCAATTC
Source organism: Phalaenopsis hybrid cultivar (assembly GCA_002079205.1). Classification (NCBI taxonomy): domain Eukaryota; kingdom Viridiplantae; phylum Streptophyta; class Magnoliopsida; order Asparagales; family Orchidaceae; genus Phalaenopsis; species Phalaenopsis hybrid cultivar. The sequence goes on along the minus strand of JXCR01139700.1, from coordinate 7,873 downwards.
TCTCATCTTCGGATTGATACTTACATTTCAATTCTCATTTCTGAATCAGTCTTAAATTTCTAATTCTCTACGTTTCAGGTCGGTCCTTACATTCTGACACCTTCTTTTGAGAATTGACCTACATTCCAATTCTCATTCCCGAATTCTTACATTCTGACACTTTCTTTTGAGAATTGACATACATTTCAATTCTCACTTCCGAATCAGTCTTACAGTCTGACACCTTCTTTTGAGAATTGACCTACATTTCAATTCTCATTTCCGAATCAGTCCATCGGTCGTTATATTTTGCCACTCTCTTTTAAGAATTGACATACATTTCAATTCTCATTTTCATGGTCGGACCCTACATTCCGACACTTTCTTTTGAGAATTGACCTACATTTCAATTATCATTTCTGAATCAGTCCCACACGAGGTCGGTCCTTACATTCCGACACCCTCTTTTGAGAATTGACCCACATTTCAATTCTCATTTTTGAATCAGTCCAAAATTTCTTCACCTTCTTTGGAGAATTGACCTACATTTCAATTCTCATTTCCGAATCAGTCCTAAATTTCTGATTCTCTCACATTTGAGGTCGGACCCTACATTCCGACACTTTCTTTTGAGAATTGACCTACATTTCAATTATCATTTCTGAATCAGTCCCACACGAGGTCGGTCCTTACATTCCGACACCCTCTTTTGAGAATTGACCCACATTTCAATTCTCATTTTTGAATCAGTCCAAAATTTCTTCACCTTCTTTGGAGAATTGACCTACATTTCAATTCTCATTTCCGAATCAGTCCTAAATTTCTGATTCTCTCACATTTGAGGTCGGACCTTACATTCCGACACCTTCTTTTGAGAATTGACCTACATTTCAATTCCCATTTCCGAATCAGTCCTAAATTTTTTATTCTCTACATTTGAGGTCGGTCCTCACATTCTGACACCTTCTTTTGAGAATTGACCTACATTTTAATTCTCATTCCCGAAGCTGTCCTAAATTTCTGATTCTTTACATTTAAGGTCGGTCCTCACATTCCGACACCTTCTTTTGAGAATTGACCTACATTTCAATTCTCATTCCCGAATCAGTCCTAAATTTCTGATTCTTTACATTTGAGTCGGTACTTACATTCCGACACCTTATTTTTAGAATTGACCTACATTTCAATTCTCATTTCCAAATCAGTCCTAAATTTCTGATTCTCTATGTTTGAGGTCGGTCCTTACATTCTGACACCTTCTTTTGAGAGTTGACCTACATTTTAATTTTCATTTCCGAATCAGTCCTAAATTTCTGATTTTTTACATTTGAGATCGGTCCTTACATTCTGACACTCTCTTTTGGGAATTGACCTACATTTTAATTCTCATTTCTGAATCAATCCTACATTTCTGACTCATTACATTCGAGGTTGGTCCTTACACTCTGACTCTCTCTCTCTCTCTCTTTTTGAATTGATATCTGAAGTTTAATTCCTACCTTGAGGTCAGCACTTACATTCTGATTCCCATCCTTTAGAAATCTTTGAAATTTCATAACTCAAAGTCCACTCTCCAATCCCCAGCGAGAGTCCATACTTCTCGATCTGTTTAAGCACATAAACTGCTAATTCTCCACCATAAACAAATCACACAAACAACTCTACACGTACTTCTGAGTCTGCTGAGTTAGGATTTTGTATTGGTTTTGTTGATCTCATCGGTCAACGTTAATACACGCGGTGTGTTTGCCTAGCACACCACACCTATTGGTGGTCCATTTATTGACCTCGTTTTTTGTTGAGGTTTAGTTTTTCCTCTTTAATAGCCTAGGGTCTAGCCATAAAACTTTTCCTGTTGACTATTCCTACAAAATTAGAAAAGGTACCATCACCATTAGAAATTCTACCGTCCTCCTTACTCAACCTGAAGTTCCACATGTTGGTCTTTAACCCTAAGTACTTAGTAGGTGGGATCACTATGGGGGAAACTCAAGATGAGTCACCCTTAGGATTGCTGGATCTTAGGGTTGACCTTGGGTGTTGGTCTGGAGCTAAGGCACTCACTACATTTATCTGCACTCACAATCACTCACAACCATGAACTCAAATTTTTAGCCTAGATGCCTTGATCTTTTGGGATACCCATGTAGATGGTCCCCTAAACCTACTAGCCCTAGGGCCATGGTTTAGCTAAGACCACTATTTAGAGGACCCAAAATGGGGTTTCCATTGGTCCATGGCTTATTGGTTATGGTTGGTACCTCAACTCTACCAAAATACCTTAACAAAATACTCGTCCATAGCTCAAAATCCCAAAAATTCAAAAAATTCTCAATAAATCTCAATAAATCCCAAATATTCTTAATTTCATTTCTTTCAACTACCCCATGACCCATTTGGCCAATTTGACCATCTTTAACAAAAATCCCCAAATTGCCCTTTAAAGACTCAAATTTCCCAAAATCCAACTCAAATGTCCACCAATTTGATCTCAATTGACCAAAATTCCAATCGCAAACTAAAATTAACTTTTTATATGACCAAACTAAACCAAATCCAAGCTCACATGGTCTATGATTTGAGCCCAATTTTGGTTTGGGGCAAAAACCCAATTTTGACCATATGACCTAATCTCACCAAATTGAACCCATAGCCTAGTCAAGCCTCAATTAATGTTGAAAAATATTTATAACATTCCTATACATCAAAATCAACCATCAATTGACCTTGTTGAAGCCTCATATTCATTTGATTTTGGCCTAAATCCAAAATTCCCAAATTTAGCCCCAAATTGGCTAAGTCCCCAAATTTCACCCAATTGATTGCCTTAACCTCCAAATTGGCATCCAATTAATATTGGAAACTCTTCAAGTGGTCCCTATTGACCATTTATAACAATCAATTTGGACTTAGCCCAAGGCTAACCCAAGCCTAGCCCAACATGACCAAATTGATTAGAGTTCAAAATTCCTTCAAGTTGACTCAAAACCATTTTCATACTTCACCAAAGTTGTTCCTTGTGACCATCTACACCAAATTCAATAATTAGTTGAGCAAATTGACATATCTAACCTAGCCCAAACCAAAGTTTTGGTCATTCGCACCCACTTGGACCCATACACTAAATGTGACCTAACCACCTTAAAGCCACCAAATTAACTCCACCACAGTCATTAGTTGTACATAGTGACCAGTCCAAACACCATGAAATCACCTAAATCAAGCCATGGACCAAAGGTCCCCCAAGTTAAGGGATCTTATCTCCAAAAATGCACATGCTTAAGATATCTTTGCCAAATTGCTGTGATGGATTCCTCTGGGTTTTCTGAGCTCCTAGCCACCTCCCCCTGCCCGGCCGGCCAGCTTAGTGGCCGGAAAAGCCCAAAACCGAGAGCTACTCCCATGGAACCTCACCCAAATCAAACCTAGAGGCAAGCTCATCCAAATCAAACTATGGAGCTTCGCTGCCCTCCACCTAAGCACCACATTACACCTTCTAATTGACCACGACAGCTACCATAGCCCCATTTTTATAAAAGGCCACCTCCATGGCCGTTAAACAAGGTGCTAAAATTTCCTTAGAGAGGCCTCTTCAAACTTCACACAGAGCTTCCCTAAGGTTCCCTCAGTGCATTCCAACCATTTTCCCTCACCCATTCCCTTTGTCGGAGCTCAATTTTGAGCTTGAAACCCTGCTGGAAACCCGGACAGAACCCAATACACCTCAACACTCCACCAAACTTCAATTGCTTGTGCCCACACCTTCACAAGAGTGAAAGAAACCAAAGCACCATCAAATCTATCTTCCATAGAGCCTCTACCATAGCTTTAGACCAACACCTGAATTCGAGCTTGGTCGAATTCATACCTACACCATATACCAAGACTAGGGACTCAATCCCTAGCCTACTTGGGACCCCAACAAACGTGCCGAGCACCTCTGATCGAAGCTTCCCTTCTCAGAGCAAAGGTATAAAAGTCCTCCTCCTCCCGAGCTTATTTTGATTCTTCATTTACTTAAGATTGATTTCATGGTACCTTAGCCGTGTAGATGTGTTCGTCTCACTTAGACGAGTCCATATGAACAAAACTGAAGTGATTTGGTTATGTGTAGGCCAAGATCTTAAGGTTTTAGTCTGGACAGTCACGGGATTATTCTATCGGGGACGATGACAGGGAGCTGTCTGATCAAGCGTGTATCAAATGGACGGGGGAGATCAAGCCGGAGAGCGCTTCGAGACATAAACAGCGGGCCGAGTCAGCAGCTACGTGGACAGCGGCGTTAAACCAGAGCGCGCCAGGCATGCCTTCGGAGTCGTTGTAGGTTGAGGTGGCACGCGCTATTTAAATAAAAAATAGGACCTTTTCCTATTTATTTAAATACCCCTACCTTAGAAAATCCATAACTTTGTGTAGAGAAATCACAAAAATAAAATAAAAATACTCTCTTGCTCAGTAAATAGAGGAGAATAATGTGGAAAAAATTTAATTCCATTTGATGCATAAAAAATTTTTAATTAATTAAATAATATTTGGAATCATTTCATTCTCCATGCAAATTGACACATCACCTTGGCTTCAAATTATGACATATTGTAGCCTCTATAAGGAGAAACATTCTCTGATTTTTCAAAAGTTAGATAAGATTCCTATATAGAGACCCATATTTTTCAAGTTTTTTCACAATATTTTCTTAAAATAATCATGTAAATATATTTTTCAAGTTATTCCACATTATTTCTTTAAAATAATCATGGAAACTAGCATATTGATCAGTGAAAGGTCCACCATGACTAGAGAAACCTTTGGAAATAATTTCATGGGTCAAGTCATTTAAAGGAAGGTCCACCATGATTAGAGAAACCTTTGGAAATAATTTCATGGGTCAAGTCATTTAAAATGAGGTCCACCATGACTAGAGAAGCCTTTGGAAATAATTTCATGGGTCAATTCATTTAAAATACTAATTTCATGGGTCAAGTCATTTAAAATGTCCTTAAATTTTACAAATACTAAATCACTAAGATAATTAACTTTAGAAAATACATTCAAAATGTCCTTAAATTTTACAAACACTAAATCACTAAGATAATTAATTTTAGAAAATTTAAACATTTAATTGACTTGATTTTTTATCTTCACTGTGATTTATGATCCTAAGGAGAAATTTAAACATTTAAATGACTTGATTTTTTATCTCCACTGTGATTTATGATCTAGAGAACTTGAAAATAATTAATTTTGGAAAATATAAACATTTAAATGACTTGATTTTTAATCTCCACTGTGGTTTATGATCTAGAGAACTCATCCATAAAAGTTTCAAAATATTTTGAGTTCATTTAATAACTTAAATTGATTTTTAAAGATAAATTCCACTCTAAAAATTTCAAAATATTTTGAGTTCATTTGACAACTTAAATTGATTTTTAAAGATAAATACAACTCCTAACAATTAAATGATTTTTTAAAAATCAAAACATAACTAAAAAAATTATGAAACTTAGATTTTTGAGTTCTCTCTGATCAGGGGTATTTTCTAAAAATAAAATGATATTTAAGATAAAAATTTGATTTTTAGCGTATTTTAAATATTTAAAATAATTAAAAAATCATAAAAATCACAGAAATAATAAAACTCATGGAAATGTTCTAAATTGCTTCCTTATTACTTAGGATCAATTAGAATATTTTTCCTGATTTTCTAAATAAAGATATTGAATTTAAAAGCTTAAAAATAATTTTTAAAGCTAAAAAATGAGTTTACACTAAAATAATTCCAATAATTTAAAGAAAAATCATATAAATATAAAATTTGCTTCTTTGAGTTCTCTGACCTTAGAGAGATTTTTAAAAAATACAAAACTTAATTTTCACCACCTAAAATATTTTATTTTTATTAGATAACCCAGAATTTAAAATAATTCTAGTAAATCATAGAGAATTCAAAAAATCATGAATTTTGATCCAAAGGCTTCTCTGATCTAGGTCTACCTTCAATAAAACTTTTAAGGGATTATAATTTACCTTGGTCAGGTTAGGAATTTTCTTTGAAAAATCATATTTCTGCATTAAAGTAATTATATCAATTAAATTAAATTTTGAAAAATCACATTTTCCNCTTGACCCATGAAATTATTTCCAAAGGTTTCTCTAGTCATGGTGGACCTTCCAAAATTTTCTTAGGATTTTAGAATCAATATGCTAATTTCCATGATTATTTTAAGGAAATAATGTGAAAAAACTTGAAAAATATGGGTCTCTGTATAGGAACCTCATTTGACTTTGGAAAAATCAGAGAATGTTTCCCCTTACAGAGGTTACAATATGTCAAAATTTCAAGCCAAGGTGATGTGTCAATATGCATGGAGAATGAAATGATTCCAAATAGTATTTAATTACTAAAAATATTTTATGCATCAAAATGGACTTGAAAATTATTCCACATTATTCTCCTCTATTTACTGAGCAAGAGGGTATTTTTTTATGTTTTTAATTTTTCTACACAAAGTTATGGATTTTCTAAGTTAGGGGTATTTAAATAAATAGGAAAAGGTCCTATTTATCTATTTAAACATCGCGTGCCACCTCAACCTACGACGGCTCCGAAGCCATGTGTGGCGTGCTCTAGTTGGACGTCGCCGTCTACGCAGCTGCTGACTCGGCCCACTATTTATGTCCCAAAGCGCTGTCCGGCTTGATCTCCCTGTCCATTTGATACACGCTTGATCGAACGGCTCCCCGTCATCGTCCCCGATAGAATGATCCCGTGCCCGTCCAGACTAAAACCTTAAGATTTCGGCCTAGACTCAACAAAATCACTTCGAGCTTGATCATATGGACTCGCCTAAGTGAGACGAACACATTCAGATGGCTAAGGTACCATGAAATCAAGCTCAAGTAAATGTAGAATCAAAATAAGCTCGGGAGGAGGAGTTTTATACCTTAGCTCTGAGAAGGGAGGCTTTGATCAGAGGTGCTCGACACGTTCGTTGGGGTCTAAGGAGGCTAGGGATTGAGTCCCTAGTCTTGGTATAAGGCCTAGGTATGAATTCAACCAAGCTCGATTTCAGATGTTGGTTTAAAGCTATGGTAAAGGCTCTGTGGAAGAGGGATTTGATGGGGCTTTGGCTTTTTTCACTCTTGTGAAGATGTAGGCACAAGAAATTGAAGTTTGGTGGAGTGTGGAGGTGTATTGGGTTCTGTCCTGGTAGGTGTGGGCACAAGCAATTGAAGTTTGGTGGAGTGTGGAGGTGTATTGGGTTCTGTCCTAGTTTCTAGGTTTCAAGCTCAAAATTGAGCTCCGGCAATGGGAATGGGTGAGGGAAAATGGTTGGAATGCTTTGAGGTGATCTTAGGGAAGCTCTGTATGAAGTTTGGAGAGGCCTCTATGAAAAGTTTTCAGCACACCTTTCATGGCCGTGGGAGGTGAGTTTTTATAAAATGGCCATAGGTGGCTCTCAGGGCATAAGTTTGGGTGCATTGTGGTGCTTAGATGGAGGGCAGAGGAGCTCCATAAATTGATTTAGATGAGCTGGCCTCTAGATTTGATTTTGGTGAGTTTCCATGGGAGTGGCTCTCGGTTTTGGGCTTTTCTGGCTACTAGGTTGGCCGGCTGGGCAGGGGGAGGTGGCTAAGAGCTCAGGGAACCCAGAGGAATCCATCACAACAATTTAATGCAAATGTGCTTTGATTTGGCAAAGATATCTTAAGCATGTAACCATTAGCAATTTAATGCAAATGTGTTTGGATTTGGCAAAGATATCTTAAGCATGTGCATTTTTGGAGTTAAGATCCCTTAATATGGGGGACCTTTGGACTGGTCACTAAGTACAACTAATGGCTGTGGTGGAGTTAATTTGGTGGCTTTAAGGTGGTTAGGTCACATTTAGTG
>JXCR01139699.1:19206-30530 GCA_002079205.1 Phalaenopsis hybrid cultivar | reverse complement strand
ATTTGCTGGAGCGCAACATCATGTGTCTATTGGAGAACTCATGATGGAGAAGCAGAAGCCTAGTGAAACCTTGACAGACTATATTTTGAGGTGGAGAAACGTTAACATGAAATGTGAACCTCAGCTACAGGAACACCAAGCAATTGAGATTCTACTCAAAAGCATTCATGGGCCAGTAGATTTCATGCTTAAGGGAATCATCATCAAATCCTTTGCTACTCAGTAAAGCCAGCAGTCTGCAAGAAGAAATGAAGCACATGGAGCCACATGAAAAAGGCTAAGGTAACCAGAGTATTTGAAAAGAAATCAGGGGTAGTTGCAACTGCCGACAATGGGAAGCAGCCAATAAAGATATATGCAGAAGATCATCAGAAACAGAGCAGTCAATCCAACCAACGACCATCTCAGGAGGGATCACCCCGAACAGCGGGTAAAATAATATATCTGTTGAAGCGACAGAAAGTTGTTTACTCCTTCAAAGATGAAGCTGTACCTAAGATATTCAAAAGTTTGATGAAGAAATCAGAATTCAAACTGCCTGATCCGAAGAAACCCAAAGAGGTGGATAAGAAGAATGAACCGAATTATTGCCTGACCATCAGTTGCTTGGGCACACTATTGACAAGTGTTTCATCTTTAAAGATTGGCTCGAGAAGAACCTCAAGGAAGAGAATATTACAATCCCGAAGGAATATTTGAGAGAACCTGAAAAGGGTTCTGTAAACATGATTTCAGCTAAGCCAATCTCCCCAATCGATCCATATGTCAGAACAAAGGGATGGAGTACAACTTGGGATGAACTCAAGAGGGTCCTCAATCAAATGCAGGATTCATCAAAAACAAGCTTCTACAAATACCGAAGAAGGATGGAATGAGGTATGGAGCAGATCATCCAAGAAGATACTGAACAAGCTACAGTCTGCATCAAAACAAGTCTCCATTCAGAGTCTGCAGCATACCGAGCCCGAAATGAAGATTTCACCAAAAAATCCGTCATCATCTAAGACAAAGAACAAGAGAAAGAAGAGCGTTACTGCCAAGATTAATAGCACGGGGGGTAGGATAGGGGCTGCCTCTACTAGATTGGTTGTCTCGGATTCGGGGAAGAAATTCCTCGAACCCTTGACTTTGTATGATTATCTTTTTGTCCCTCCAGGGTCTTATGAATATAATGGTTGTGATTCTGGCTACCTTTTGACTATTTCTGGTAATAACGTAACTGAGTATAACCAAGCTGGTTGCGATCTCGATCCTCAAAATGACCCTCAAATTGAACTTGAGTCCGATGAACTTGTTGTCAAGTCTAAAGAAGGCATCAACGATATTACTTACGACAACACTGACAACGAAGAGCCAACTCTCGAGCATCACGGTGCACCGCTCGCCATTGACTTAGATCCCACCGACGAAGGGGAAAAGATACCAGAAGATTCAACAATGATATTTCAAGAAGAAGAAGTCACTGAAATCAACTTAAGGAGCGGAAATGTCTTACCACCAAGAACAGCTCCAGCTGACAAAGGAAAACAGATAATGATTCGAGAAGAGATACCCCCACCTCCGCCAGTGGAAGAGCCGCATAATCAAGATAAAATTGGAGGTTCGTACAAACTAGATTACAACATGCTAGCTCATCTTAGGAAGTTGCCTGCCCGACTAAGCATCTATGACGCTCTGATCCTGTCAAAGGAGATGAGAGAGTCTCTGGTTACAGCTTTGCTAGATCCAGAAATTTGCTTAGCTCAGTTGGCTAGCACATCCTCAGATGAAGTTTGCTCGTTGAAAGAACAGTCAGGGGTAACCTTTACAGACGAAGGCTTGCTGCTCGGTACCGCCGACCACAACCATTCGCTCTACATTTCCGTCAACATTGGCAGATTTGTGTTATCCAGAGTTTTAGTGGATCCTGGAGCATCTCTTAACTTGATGAGTCTACGGACGTTAGCATATTTGGACTTCGACGTTCAGGAACTCATCCCCGATAAGATGATGTTAAGAGGATTCAACCAAAAGGGAGAGAGGGCCCTTAGAACAATCTCATTACTTATGAAGGTTGGATAACTTGTAACAACCGTTAAATTTCATATCATCGATGCCGAGACCTCTTTTAACTCTCTGTTGGGTCGACCGTGGATTCATGAGCATAACATGGTTCCATCATTCCTACATCAATGCGTTAAATACCGCAAAGATGATCAAGAAAATTGCATCAAGGGAGACCTACAACCGTTTTCAGTGCATGAAGTTGGTATCCAAGAAGATGCCACCTACTACGCGCCTCCAAATAAGTCTGTCTTCTCGCGTGAGATTTTGACAAACAAAGACAAAGATTCAGAGGGATCACAAAAATAAGGCCATACAACTCCGCTTCAACAAACTTCTACCACTCCCTTACATCGAGTTGGTGGAGGTTCTTCTAGTTCACGCACCCGAGGTCGAGGCCGGGGACGCGGACGAGGAAAGATCAATCTAATTGTTGAACGGACTAGGCCAACTATCAACTTTGGTGATGAAGACAGTTCTGAAGATGAGGTAATGATGACAAAACAGAAGAAGCCTCAGTATGAGATATCCTTAGAAGATATAGAGAGAAATGAATATAAACAATGTATGATCAGATAAACCACTATGTGGATACTATGACCCTCACTCCGATTCTCCCTCTAAAGGTCGAGAGTTTAGAGGTCAGGGAAGTTCGTAGTGTTGGTTCAAAGCTGATCAAGTTTTACCGTGCTTCTACCTCTANTGCGTAGGGTTATCCTCCTCAGGGATGAGCAAGTTGTTCTACTGGAGAAAAGAATAGAAGAGATGATTGCAGTTATGACCGCCATGGCCACCATTCAGGGGCAATCACAAGCACCAAGATTGGCTTCTCTCTGGAAATTAACCCGCCAAAAATCATACACATCGCAGATGAAAGAAGGGAGGATACTTCGACAGACAAAGAAGAACAATCGAAGAAGGATTCTCCATCATGTTCCATGCCAGAAAAAGAGTTCAAGCAAATGGTTGAACAAGTACGGGATGCTTTAGCACAGTCTAAGGGCGGTGCATCAATTTTAAGGGACCTTATCCGAAGGAATTTGATGCCGTGCCTTTCCCCAAGGGATTTGTAACCCATAACTTTAAAATATTCGATGGAACTGGAAATCCCAGACAACACATAGCACATTTTTGAGCAAATTGTGCAAACACAAGGAATAACGAAGCTCTACTCTGCCAACAGTTTNACTAAATGAGGATTAGAGAAATAAACATAATTAAATCAAACATCCTTGAAATACCAATAAGCCCAATTAGGATTAAAAATTTGGCTAAGTGTTCGAATTACACTAACTTCCCCTTCAAGGGAATTCACTCACATAATTTTCAAATTAAATGATAAATGATAATTACCCCTTTGTTAGAGATAATTGAGACATCAATGTTCACTGAGCATTAAGGGCATAGGATAAATTATTAAGCAACATAATAAGTTTAAAAAGAACTCAGGATTTTCCACCAGGCAGCGAGAAAGTAGCATGGACATGCTTCCTTCTCTAGATCTGTTGGACATCTCGGAGATCTACTAAACTTAATATATCTTGCTTGATAAAGTAATCCTTAATTAAACTTCTAAGGACCCGCCAAGATATGACATAGGGTTAGGAAAATTATCAGAACTCTACTTTTCATGCTCTTCATTAACGCCCTCACATGCATTTTTATTTTTCAGATGGTGGAACGAGAAGGCTCGCCAGGTATTTACAGTTTATAGTACCGTCTTTCTTCTGTCTTTTCCTTACATGTTTCATGCTTGCATTTACCTACAAAAACTTGCGTGTTAACCATACCCATAACCCAAAAATAAAATTAAAATTAACCAAGATAAAACTCACCGCCACAACATTAAAAATATAAAACAACTTAAAATTTAATCACAAACATTACACAAAACTACAACTTCAACTAAATTAAGATGTCTCAATCGGATGATTGCGAATCCCTCGNGAGAGAAATGAATATAAAACAATGTATGATCAGATAAACCACTATGTGGATACTATGACCCTCACTCCGATTCTCCCTCTAAAGGTCGAGAGTTTAGAGGTCAGGGAAGTTCGTAGTGTTGGTTCAAAGCTGATCAAGTTTTACCGTGCTTCTACCTCTATAAATTTGGATGTTGATACTAATGAATTAATGGAATTGCCTTTTGGTTACTTCTCACCTTGTGTTCAAAAGTTAATTCAACAGGGAAATTTACCAAAACAAATGCCAAAGGATAAATTTCAACTCTTTGAAAAATTGTGGAATACTAAAAGACAAACTCCCAATTCAAAAGAAGGTCTCAGATTTGGTACAGTTGTACCAATCGATGATTTTGAATTTTGCATGGTTGTTACTAGTGAGTCAGAAGAGGATTGTCTCGATATAGAGGATGACTCTGCTGATCAACCAATAGAGGATGCTCCGCCAGAATTTGAGGAAGAAATTAAATCCACTATCAATGAATTGAAAGAGATCAACCTCGGGACTGAAGAACAACCCCGACCCACATTTATAAGTTCTCTACTTAATGACGATGAATCTGCAGAACTGGTCAAACTATTAACAAAGTTCAAAGATTGCTTTGCAGCAGCTACGATGAAATGTCAGGGCTCAGCAGAGGTTGCAGTCCATAAACTTGGGGTGGACAAGAATGTAGCCCCAGTAAAACAAGCTTCCAGGAGAATGCGCCTCAAAATAGAACAACAAGTCATCGCCGAGGGGAAAAATTGATAGACGCCGAGCAGTACCCCACGTGGTTAGCCAATATTGTACCTGTTAAAAAGAAAAATGGACAGATCCGAATTTGCGTCGACTTCAGAGACTTGAATGAGAACTTGTTAAGAAGAAAAATGGGCAGATCCGTGTTTGTGTCGACTTCAGAGATTTGAACAAGGCATGGACGAGTTTCCACTACCTATACCAGAGATGATGGTGGATATCGCTTCAACACATGAGATTTTTAAGAAAAATGGACAGATCCGCGTTTTTGTCGACTTCAGAGATTTGAACAAGGCATGTCCAAAACATATGGGCAGATCCCCGTTTGTGTCGACTTCAGAGATTTGAACAAGCCATGTCCAAAAGACGAGTTTAGAAAAAAAGACAAATCTATTTTTGTGTAGACTTCAAAGATTTGAACAAGGCATGTCCAAAAAACAAATTTCTACTCTTATACCAGAAATGATGGTGGATATTGCTTCAACACATGAGATTTTCTCCTTCATGGACGGATTGTCGGGGTATAAACAAATCAAGATGGCTCCCGAAGATGCAGCGCTTACAACTTTTAGAACACCGATTGGAATCTTCTGCTACACAGTGATGCCGTTTGGCCTAAAAAATGCCGGAGCAACATATCAGCGTGCAATGACGAAAATCTTTGACGACCTCATTCACAATCAAGTAGAATGCTACGTGGATGATCTGGTCATCAAAAGTAAACAGAAAATAGACCATTTGTACGATTTGAGGATTGTGTTTGAACGGTTACGAAGATATGACCTTAAAATGAATCCCTTAAAGTGCGCTTTCGACGTCACCTCCGAGAAATTTCTAGGATTCGTTGGCCGTCATCGGGGAATTGAGATCGACCCAGATAAGATTAAAGCTATCTTAGAAATGCCTCCCCCTAAAACCTTGAAGCACTTACGTTCCTTCCAGGGGAAGTTGACATATCTGAGACGCTTTATTTCTAATCTCTCAGATAGGTGTCAGCCTTTCTTGACATTAATTAAAAAGGACGCCAAATTTATTTGGGAAGAGAAATGCCAGCTGGCCTTTGAGGTCGTTAAACAATATTTAATGACACCTCCTGTTTTGGCAGCCCATATCCCAGGAAAATCGTTGATACTTTATACCGCGGCTTTGGATGACTCTCTTGGAGCCCTCTCTTGGAGCCCTCTTAGCCCAAGTTAATGAGGAGGGTAAAGAAAATGCGCTCTACTACTTAAGTCGTGTCTAATACCATCGAAGGTAAGGTATCCACCTATTGAGAAATATTGCATTTAATACCAATGGAGATAAGGTATCCACCTATTGAGAAGCATTTTCTGGCGTTAATTTTTGCCGCTCAAAAGCTTAAACACTACATGCTTTTCTCATAAGATCACCCTAATTTCAAAAGTTAATCCATTGCAATATTTGATGACCCGACCAACAGTTTCCGGACGTTTAGCGAGATGGTCAATGATCTTATTGCAATCTGATATTACTTTTGTGCCCCTTCGTGCTATCAAGGGACAGACTTTAGCAGATTTTCTCGCTGCACACCCACTGCCAGCTGGGTCCTCTCTCAACGACGAGTTACCGAACGAGGGGATACTACAGATGGAATTTTCCAGTGCGCAGCATTGGGAAATGTACTTCGACGGTGCTTCATCAGCCAGGAAAAATAAGGGATCATGCACAGTTATTCTTTATTACGCCAGATAAGGGTATGTTGAGGTTTTCTTACCACCTAACGGAGCCATGTACCGACAATGAATCAGAATATGAAGCCTTAATCACCGGATTGGAATTGGCAATTTCAATGGATATAACGAACATTGACATTTATGGTGACTCTCAACTTGTCATCCAGCAAATCGCTGGACAATACATAATTCTAAAACCAAGATTAACAGAATACCATCTGTACGCGATGAAGCTCCTGGAGCAGATTCTTGAGGTGACTTTCTACCGGATTCCTCAGGAGATAATGCTCATGCCGACGCTTTAGCAAAACTCGCTAAGGAAATGGCCTGTCCCCCGGAGGATTCCATCGAAGTCACGGTGCAAGGAAGACAAGTCTTATCTCAAAGCGACTTCGAAACCCTTCACAAACTTGGAAAAGAAGAAACTGTGAATACAATTGCAGACATCAACAAAGATTGGCGCAGACCATTAATAGAATATTGGCATACTGGAAAGCTGTCAGATGACAAGTATGAGGCACACCACATCACAAGAAGGGCCATGCCTTATGCCCTGGTGGGAAATGTTCTCTACAGAAGATCGTTCGACCAAATGTGGCTACGGTGTTTGAGTAGAGCCGAGGCACAGAAAATTGTCAAAGAAGTACATGCCGGATTGTGTGGCACTCATCAGTTGGGACCAAAAATGAAAATGAAGATTAAAAGACTCAGATATTATTGGCCAGTAATGATGTCCGATTGCATGGATACTGCCAGAAGATCTCACCAATGTCAAGTGCATGGGGTGGTCTTACACCAGCCTCCGAATGTGCTACACCCAACTGTCGCCTCATGGCCATTCGAGTGTTGGGGCACAGACATAATAGGTCCGGTAGACACTCCATCTTCTAAAGGACACAGATTCATACTTACCGCTACAGACTTTTCCAAATGGGCAGAGGCAATACAATTATGTGAGGTTACGACACAGCACGTCCTTCAATTTTTCAAAAGCCAAATCGTCTACCGTTTCGGAGTACGGCAAAGAATAATCTCTGACAATGGGACNGATTTAGTTATGAGAAGATGTGTGCCTTATAAAGAAATTCAAGAAATTATCCAAAAATGTTATGATTCAGAATTTGGAAATCATTTTGGGAATGATAGAACTATTCATAAAATTTTACAATCTAGATTTTATTGGCCTAATCTATTTAGAGATATTAATATATAAATAAAAACATGTGATCATGATTGGATTATAATGAGACCATTTATACCTTCATTTGAAAATGTATATATAATGATTGTAGTGGTGGATTATGTGTCAAAATGTATGGAAGCAATCACTTTACCTCCATGTGATGCTCAGAGTGTTTCAAAATTTTTAATCAATAATATTTTTACAGAATATGGAATGCCGAGAATAATCATGACCGATGAAGGATCTCATTTTAGGAATGCAAGAATTGCTAAGTTGGTGGGAAAATATAATATTAAGCATAAGATTGCAACTACTTATCATCCCCAGACTAGTGGTTTAACAAAAGGATCTAATCTTGAAATAAAAAAAAATTGAAAAAAACTGTGAATCCTAATAAAATGGACTGGTTTACTAGATTAGAGACTACATTATGGGCTTACAGGATAACTTATAAGACACGTATAAGAATATCCCCGTACCGATTATTTTTTATAAGACTTGTCACTTACCAGTAGAATTGGAGCATAAAGCCTATTAAACTATGAAGGAGTTCAATTTTAATTTAAAAGATGCTGGTGAGAAAAGATTATCGTAATTGAATGAGCTTGAAGAAATTAGAAATAAATCTTATGATAATGCTAGGATATATAAGGAGAGAGAAAGAATGACATGATGAGAAGATAATAAAAAAAGAATTTGAGTCTGGNATTATCGTAATTGAATGAGCTTGAAGAAATTAGAAATAAATCTTATGATAATGCTAGGATATATAAGGAGAGTGAAAGAATGACATGATGGGAAGATAATAAAAAAAGAATTTGAGTCTGCACAGGAAGTTTTGTTATATAATACAAGATTGAGGGTCTATTTGGGGCAGCTGCAGCATATCCAACTTATGTTGATAAGCTGCTGATCCAGATCAACTACTGATCAGCAGCTGATCCGGATAAGTTGGCTGACTGTGTAGTCTGTGCGTTTGGAAAACAACTGATTTGCAGCTGTTTTTAGACAAATGACCATTCTGCCCTTGATTTGAATAAAATGTGTAGCTGTTTAGCATATGCGTTTGGAAAACAACTAATTTGTTGTTATTTCTGGATAAATGATNTGTGCGTTTGGAAAACAACTGATTTGCAGCTGTTTTTAGACAAATGACCATTCTGCCCTTGATTTGAATAAACTGTGTAGCTGTTTAGCGTATGCGTTTGGAAAAGAACTAATTTGTTGTTATTTCTGGATAAATGACCATTTTTTCCCTTCAATTTTTTAATTACTTATGACAAACTAAATAATCAATCATATGATTCTAACAACTATACAAATGAACAAAAAATTTTACATAAATCACAAATGTTTCGAATTTTTTTCTTAATACCTTTTTTTTTAGCATTTCCGNCAATCATATGATTCTAACAACTATACAAATGAACGCACCACCTTAAACCAAAAATTTTACATAAATCACAAATGTTTCCAAATTTTTTCTTAATACCTTTTTTTTTAGCATTTCCAAACTCTACGAGAGACCATTGAAAACCACATATCTCACAATACTCGTAGGAAATATTTTGATTTTACCAACCAATGTTGGAATTTATAATTTATATCATCATCAAAGCCCACATTATTATGTTGAATAAAGCCATATTATTCTATGCAGATGAACATAACCTTGTTTTAACAATGAATAATTTTTAATTCAATATATCTAATTACTGAACATAACTTTGTTGTTGAAGAAGGGCTTGAGCCACATGACGCTGTGCAGCTCTAATCCTACTATTCCAGGGAAAGTCTTGGTATGAATGGTTTCTTTGTGACACAATCTTCACCAGTTACTAGAGCATCATTATTCTCTTCTCCTTACAATAGATCAACTATCAATGCTCATCGCCTCAAACTTCTATGTGGGATTATTTCTGGAATCCTTTCTCATCAGATCAGCTTGGGCATTCCGCAAGGAGTTCTTTTGATAGGACAGTAAACGATCACCATGATAGAGCTCTTTATTCTTCAGCTTCGGATGAGCTGGCAGGTAAAATAATACAAAAGTATGGCCTAGTATAAAAAATTTATGCTGGAGAAATATAAAAAAATAAAGCTTAAGCGTTGGATACGTAAACACATAAGAACCGGCTGGAATGTATGTAAAAGCCCCAAAACGCAGAAATATTTCACCTCATTCTTTATCAAATCAAGATAAAAAATCAAGAAAAAATAATACTACTTCTGTACACAAAAGCCAAAGCTTGAGTATATTGTTGCTCTTTTTTCCTCTCCCAAAATATGGCTAAATCAAGTCCTGGATTGCTGCAATAGTCAAGATTTCTTTTCTAGAAGGCTGATTAAAATCAAAGGGGCTGCATTTTATTTTCATAAATTTTTTTTCATCCAATGTGGTTGAGCAATTTCTATATTTATCCTCTAAACCCTTGTTCTTTTTTGCTGAAATTCATTTCAGCATATGCTAAAATCTATTTGAGTATTTGTTAAAATTCATTTGCTGAAATTTATTCAAGTCCAAGCTGAAATTATCCTTTTAATTGCTGCATTGCAAGTTGCTAAACATAATTATTCCATATGTTTAAATAATTTTGAGAAATTTGTGTGCTCTGAAAATTAGATTTTCATATTGCAGAAATACATTCAACCATGCTGAAATAAAGTCTTCATAATCACCAAAATAAACTTCTTTCTTCTAAACTAAATATCTAACGCTTAAGCTTTACTTTTTATCTTTCTTCAAACAATATTAAACCTGCTAACTCAATTTTTTATTAAAAATTTTATACTTGTAGAATTTTAAATGTAGCACTTAACTATTGATATACTGATATACCATGCACTAATGTGTATAAGCAAGCAATTATCTAATATTTTTACTCTCTGAACTGCAGAGGGAGCTATCAATTGTTAACTTGATGACTAATGCGATCTTCTCAGTCATAACTTCACTGGAAATAATTCAATTTGATGAAAAAAAGTAATCATGAATAAAAATAACAATTACAGAGCCAGTTTAAGGAAATCAACTGAACAACTTGCGGGTTCCAGCAATGCTGCATCTATTATAATTTCTAAAATTACAGTTCCCATCAAACCAAAGGCTGTTAGATTGAAACATTCAGCTAATCATACCTCAGAAATAGCTTTCAAAGTACGTTAATGGTTCTTTTTTTTTTCAGAAAATGTATAGGAATTTTTTTGGCAATTTTCTATCTTAAAAATGTATAAGAAATTTTTGGCAATTAGCTATCATTATGTAATTATGAAAATGGATGAAACTAGATCCTCGTGTAAGATTTGTGAACGATTTCGTAGAGCTCATCAGTTTAATCCAAGATAGATAGCAATGATGAAGGCACTTATTTTCTTTTAAGGTTCTCATTAAATTTGTCCAAATAACATGTGTGCTGAACTAATATCTTTATATTCTTCCAAAAAAAAATATATACTGAAACCAATATAGCCAATATAAATGTTATGTATAAATTTGGCTTGATTAACCAACATCATTTAATAAATCAAATTTTGTAGTAGCCCTCTTGAATGATGAAACCTTAACCCAATATTGTAAATGATGATTTATATAACAGTTAGGTATTAAGGAAAGAATGTTTTGGTATGTATGCAAATTTTCACAAGTAAATTATAGCTTTTCTTTACCCAACAAATTTTGGGTGTAATCAACAAACTATAAC
>JXCR01139698.1:218620-263654 GCA_002079205.1 Phalaenopsis hybrid cultivar | reverse complement strand
AGTTATATTTTGATTTTTAAAAAATCATTTAAATGTTAAGAGTGGTATTTATCTTTAAAAGTCAATTTAAGTTGTCAAATGAACTCAAAATATTTTGAAATTTTTATGATGAATTCTCTGGATCATAAATCACAGTTGAGATAAAAAATCAAGCCATTTAAATGTTTATATTTTTCAAAATTAATTATTTTAGTGATTTAGTGTTTGTAAAATTTAAGTGCATTTTTAAATGACTTGACCCATGAAATTATTTCCAAAGGTTTCTCTGATCATGGTAGACCTTTCAAAATTTTCTTAGGATTTAATAACCAGTATGCTAATTTCCATGATTATTTTAAGGAAATGATGTGAAATAACTTGAAAAATATGGATCTCTGTATAGGGACCTCATCTGACTTTGGAAAAATCAGAGAATGTTCCCCCTACAGAGGCTACAACATGTCAAAATTTCAAGCCAAGGTGATGTGTCAAAATGCATGGAGAATCAATTAATTTCACATAGTATTTAATTAATTAAAAATATTTTATGCATCAAATGTACTTGAAAAATATTTNCAACTAGTGAAAAGCCTCGAGTCCATTTAAACTCATTATGTTGCTTAATGGTTCATCCTGAAAATACCCTTAGTACTCAGTGAACATTGATGTCTCAATTATCCCTAAGAAAGAGATAATTATCATTTATCATTTAAATTGAAAACTATGTGGGTGAAGACCCTTAAAGGGGCAAGTTAGTGTAATTTGAACACTTAGCCAAATTATAATCATAATTGGGCTTAGTGGTGTTTCAAGTATGTTTGATTTTGTTTATTTCTCTAATCTTAGTTTAATCAAGTTTTGATTTAGCCTAAGTCATCACTAAACCCTTAAGACCTAGGTGAGCGTCTTAATTAGTTTTGAAAAGGGTTAAACTTTATGTGGTCATTATTCATAATTTGGATTTTATTTGAAAATCAAGATAGGGGTATCAAATTGATTAATTATTGACTTCAAAAGTCATACCCCTAAGTCTAGGATTATTTAATTTTAATAAACTTCCAAATTTTAATAATTTAGAAACTTATTAATCTTAATTAAGAAAGTGCAATTGGTTTCTACCAATTAAACCCTTTGTGTTTCAAACATCAAGTGAATTGATTAATATTAGATGTTACCCATTCCCCTCCTTGAATTAAACATAAATGTTAATTAAGGCAAAATTTCCAAAATTATACATTTGCCTCTAAGGCTTTAACACTTCATAATTTGTCAAATTAAATTCAAATGACTTTGAAATTTTTATCCTACCTCATTCATGGGTCAATTAAGACATCAGAGGGGAAAATGTGATTTTTTTAAAATTTAATTTAATTTATATAATTATTTTGATGCAAAAATAGGATTTTTCAAAGAAAACTCCTAACTTGACCAAGGTAAATTATAATCCCTTGAAAGTTTTACTAGAGGTAGACCTAGATCATAAAAGCCTTTGGATCAAATTTCATAATTTTTTAAATTCTCTGTGATTTATTAGAATTATTTTAAGTTCTCGGATATTTAATAAAAATAAAATATTTTAGGTGGTGAAAATTAATTTTTATATTTTTGAAAAATCTCCCTAAGGTCAAAGAACTTAGAGGAGAAAATTTTATATTTTTCTAATTTTTCCTTGATTTATTGGAATTATTTTAGTGAAAACTCATTTTTAGCCTTTTTATTTTTTTGATTTTCCTTGATTTATTGGAATTATTTTAGTGAAAACTCATTTTTAGCCTTTTAAATTTTATATTTTTTTTTTGATTTATTGGAATTATTTTAGTGAAAACTCATTTTTAGCCTTTTAAATAAAAATTATTTTTAAGCTTTGAAAATAAATATCTTTATTTAGAAAATCAGGAAAAATATTTTGATTGTTCCTAAGTGATTAGGAAAATTATTTTTAAGCTTTGAAAATAAATATCTTTATTTAGAAAATCAGGAAAAATATTCTATTTGTTCCTAAGTGATTATGAAACAATTTAAAACATTTTNCGGGATTTCAATTCCGATGACCGACAGCTTCTTACGGGCAAACCCCACACCAAAAATAGTGCCGACACCCCTAAGACTAATACTTCATAATTTGTCAAATTCAATTCAAATGACTTTGAAATTTTTATCCTGCCACTGTCATGGGTCAATTAAGACATCAGAGGATAAAATAAACTTTGAAATTTTTATCCTACCTCATTCATGGGTCAATTAAGACATCAGAGGAGAAAATGTGATTTCTCAATGAAATTTTTATCCTACCTCATTCATGGGTTAATTGAGACATCAGAGGAGAAAATGTAATGACTTTGAAGTTTTTATCCTACCTCATTCATGGGTCAATTAAAACATCAGAGGAGAAAATGTGATTTTTACAGATTTTAATTTAATTTATATAATTATTTTCATGCAAAAATAGGATTTTTCAAAGAAAATTCCTAACTTGACCAAGGTAAATTCTAATTTTAATGCAAAAAATAGGATTTTTCAAAGAAAATTCCTAACTTGACCAAGGTAAATTATAATCCCTTGAAAATTTTACTGGAGGTAGATCTAGACTAGAGAAACCTTTGGATAAAATTGCATAATTTTTTGATTTCTCTGTGATTTATTAGAGTTATGCTAAATTCTGAATTATTTAATATAAAAAAAATATTTTGGGAGCTAAAATACAAGTTTTCTATTTTCGAAAAATCTCTCTAAGGTCAGAGAACTCAAAAGAACAAATTTTATATTTTTTTGATTTTTCCTTGATATATTGGAATTATTTTAGTGAAAACTCATTTTTAACCTTTTAAAAATTATTTTTAAGCTTTGAAATTCAATATCTATATATAGAAAATCAAGAAAAAATATTCTAATTGTTCCTAGGTGATTAGAAAACAATTTAGAACATTTCCATGAGTTTTATTAATTTGTGATTTTTATGAATTTTTAATTATTTAAATATTTAAAATAGGCCAAAAATCATGTTTTTTATTTTAAATATCATTTTATTTTTAGAAAATAGCACTGATCACAGAGAACTCAAAAAATAAGTTTCATAATTTTTTGAGTTATATTTTGATTTTTAAAAATCATTTAAGTGTTAAAAGTGGCATTTATCTTTAAAAATCAATTTAAGGTGTCAAATGAACTCAAAATATTTTGAAATTTTTATGATGAGTTCTATGTATTATAAATCACAGTGGAGATTAAAGATCAAGTCATTTAAATGTTTGTATTTCCCAAAATTACTTATTTTAGTGATTTTGTGTTTGTAAAATTTAAGGAAATTTTAAATGACTTGACCCATGAAATTATTTTCAAAGGTTTCTCTGGGCATGGCGGATCTTCCAAAATTTTCGTGGGATTTTATAACTAATATGCTAATTTCCATGATTATTTTAAAGAAATAATGTGAAATAACTTGAAAAATGTGGGTTTCTGTATAGGAACCTCCTCTGACTTTGGAAAAATCAGAGAATATTACCCCTTACTGAGGCTACAACATGTCAAAATTTCAAGCCAAGGTGATGTGTCAATATGCATGGAGAATAAAATGACTCCAAAGAGTTTTTAGTTAATTAAAAATATTTTATGCATCAAATGAACTTGAAATTTGTTTTACATTATTCTCCTCTGTTCACTGAACAAGTGAGTATTTTTATTTTATTTTTGTAATTTTTCTACACAAAGTTATGCATTTTTAAAGTTTCGGGGATTAAATAAATAAGAAAATGCCCCTATTTTCCTACTTATCCATGTTAACCTCGTACTGGTCAAATAGGCCACGTGTCGCTGCATGATTCGCGCCGCCAACCAAGTCATTCCCAGCCATGTGGGACCGCGGTCTGTCTGACGCGATCAGGGCCACCCGATCAGTACAAGCTCGATCTGACGGTCACGGGTCATCGTCCCAAATGAACTAGACCCGAAAAATGCTATTTTAAAACGCTAATATTTCACTCGATTCTTAACAAAATTGAGTGAATTTTTTTTAAAATGCTCGTATTGACTAGTAGAACACATCCATACAGTTGATAAACCCTTAAATTGACATTATATTCATGAATATATAAAAGAAGCTCGGTTTAGGGTTAACTTTGAATACCTTGGTCAAAGAGGGGTAGCCTCGATTGGATGCTTATAGAAGCTTTATATGGANGAGATTTCAATTTCGATGACCGACAGCTTCTTACGGGCAAACCCCACACCAAAAATAGTGCCGACAATCCCCATCTAAAACACAAAAAGAAAATCAAAACTAGGGGTTCCCGTATCCTCGTTACAACTCCACACAAAAAACAGGAAAATACATGTATAAAGACCAAAAAAAGTATACCAACATAAGAAGTATACCCAAAATTACATGTAAAACAAAAAGTGTGATCAGAAAGTGAAAAACTAAAGAAACAAAGTCCACAAAGCTTTCAAGAAGTTCAACCAAAGCAGAGTGTGTAGCCATCCAAGCATTTCAAGAGCTTAACATTCAAAACCCAAGAATTGAGCATAACAGGCAGTGGGCATCCAGGCAGAAAATCGCAGTACAAGGAAGGAGCAGTGACCCATGAAGAAAGCAAATCATAGCCTGACCAGACATAAACTTCTTGCTAAAAAAGACACATAGCATAACAAGGTAAAGTAATACAATTATGCCAATAGCACCAATAGCCGCCCAAACCATGCATTTTGAAATAGTAACGAGGTAGCAAAGCACCATCTAGCAAACCCAAGGAAACAAGGACTGCTAGAAAATGATCCCCAATATATCAACAACTTATAGAGAACCTCAGCAGCAGTACTAAAATTCCCAAAAAATCTATCCTAGGCCATAACAGGCCACATATGCACGTGAGCAATAAATGAAAAG
The DNA here is from genome assembly GCA_002079205.1 of Phalaenopsis hybrid cultivar. NCBI lineage: Eukaryota > Viridiplantae > Streptophyta > Magnoliopsida > Asparagales > Orchidaceae > Phalaenopsis > Phalaenopsis hybrid cultivar. Next base: position 258,793 of record JXCR01139698.1, on the reverse strand, counting down.
TGGCTAGTGGAGCAGCAAAGCCTAAAACTTAAAACAATTAAGGTAATGTCATGTACGAACCAAGTGACCCAACAAACGTTGCTCAATGTATAAGTGAGGTCATAGCCATAAAAATAATAATTTCCAGTGCTAGAGCAACTCCAGAAAGGAACAAAAAGATAGTTTCCCATATTAAGAAACTGATACGAGTAAAAAATGTGGGTAATCATTCTGCTAAACCAACACCCGAAACCATCCAAACAACCAACCATCCAACAGAAACCAACATTCAAACTAAGTTCAAAACCAAGGTAGCAAAACAAATAGGCTAAAGACATTCCCAAATGGGGACACAAAATTAAGCATGTACATAAGGACCTGCCATATCACTATTAATCAACTTAGCCAGCATATGAGGAGGAGTAATACCAACTATTACCCCCTGCACCCTCCATTTAGCAAGCCAATCCGCAGATTTGTTGCATTCTCTATACGTAAGGGAGTATGAAATGTTTAGAGAGTGCCCCTCAATAATCTGTCTAATACGCTTAAACCAAATTGTAGCATGCCATGGAGGAATAAGCATATCTGAAAGCATATTATAGAGAATCTCAGAATCAGTTTCCAGAATTAAATTTTTTAGATTTAGAGAGACAATAGTTTGTAATGCGGCAAAAACAACAATAATTTCAGCCTCAATAGGAGAATTGGCCAAACAAGGTGTAGCAAAGCATGTGCAACAAATTCCATTTTCATCCCTAAAGATCCCACCAACACCCTTATAATCATTAACATAACTTCCATCCACATTTACCTTGATCCTGTCGTGTGGGGGTGGTGCCCATCTAATCAAGATGGGTGTCCTACCCCTATCCACATTAGGAGAAGCTTCATGTACAATGGAAGTCTTCCAAGCCTTCTTGAAATAAGCCACAGTAAAAGTAGAAGTAGTAGAGGGAGTATGTCAAGAACCATCATATTTGTGACTATTCCGTGTCATCCAAATGAACCATAATACAATGCCAGGAAAATAACTATGCTTAAAGAAATTACAATCAAAATCTTTCCAAGTATTGATAGCAGCCTTAAGGGTCAGATTTGATGGCCAAGTAATCCCAAAGTAAAGTCCAATACTATGCCAAACCTCTTGAGCAAAAGTGCATTCAAAGAACAAATGATTAAAATTTTCAGCCTCTCTTCTACAGTTGTAACAAAAAGAGGTAAGTTTTAAACCTTTCATTTTAAGTGTATCATCAAGTGGGAGCAACTTATGAAAATATCTCTAGAGAAAAAAAGGTTATAGATGGAGATAACAGTTTGTGCCAAGTGTAAGAATACAATTTCCAAGGAGTAAAGTCGTGCAAATTAGAGTAAAACATTTTAGTGAGAGAAGTACTAGCATGATGCTTCCAAAGAGGAATATTTTTATCTTGAACATGAATAGGAATAATAGCAATAGAAGAGGCAACATCCCCAATTAAATCATAAAGCTTAGTTAGGTTCCATTGGTCACTAGTCCAAGCATATGAAACAAGCAAATTAGCATCATAACCAGAGGGAGGTGAAAGAGAATATTGAGAAAGTCCCCAATCATCATTCCATAAGGAAATGTTACCATCCCCATTGTCCCAAAAAATGAGATGTGAAGCAACCTCTATAGCAGCAATAATAGCCTTCCAGAGCATGGAGTCCACCACTTTCTACTTAACAGTAGCAGGATGCAAGTTTTTACAGTGTTTATGGTGCATAAATCTTGCCCAAAGAGACTCCCCCAATCTGAATTTGAACCAAAGCTTACACATATTAACATCTATAAAAAGCTTCAAAGTTTTAAACCCAAGACCTCCAACACGATGAGGCTAACAAGTATATTGTCAAGTAGTCCAATTTTTAGAAGATCTACTTTCCTGCCACAAAAACTTGTTAAAATAGTTTCAAGATGATTATGAGTACTTTTTTTAGTTTTAAGCACTTGCATAGTGTATAAGGGAAGGGTGGAAAGAACACTTTTAAGTAAGGTAAGCCAACCCTCGTTAGAAAGGAATGTATTTCTCCAGTCATTGATTTTAAGCTTAACTTTCTCGACCACCTCATCCATTTGAATTTGCTTTGTTTTGCCTTTGATAATGTTAACCCCAAGATGCTTAATAGGGAGCTTAGATATCATGCAACCAGTAAAATTTGAAGCCCAAGCATGAGTAGATAAGGGAACACCTTTACCAAAATAAATTGAGCATTTAGCTAAGTTAAAAGTCATACCCAAAATATTTTGAAAATCCTTTAATAAAGAAATGATAGCTTTGATGGCATGTTTGCTAGCATTGAGGAATAAAATGGCATCATCTGCATAAGCAAGGTGACTAACTAAAACTTTAGATTTATGGGAAAATTGCAAGTAAGGGTGCTCATGACGAAGGTTATTGATAAGTCTAGACAAGTTGTCAAAAGCAATAATGAAAATAGTAAGAGATAATGGTCCCCTTGCTTAATACCTTTGGTAGAAAAAAAGAAGCCACGAGCCTTACCATTGACCAACACACAGTAACTGTTATTAGCAAGCCACCTCCGGATAAGAGAACAAAAATCAGGTTTGAAACATTTAGCCTGTAAAATATTAATGATGAAATCCCAATTAATAGTGTCAAAGGCTTTTTTTTATGTCTAGCTTAAAGACCATATTCCCCCCTCTACATTTTTTGTCCAACTCATCAATCATTTCCTGGGCTAAAAGGATATTATCTGTAATATCCCTACCTTTAATGAAAGCAGATTGTTGTTCAGCAATAATATGAGTAAGATGGGGGTTGTAGTCTGTTAACAATATTTTTGCTAATGACTTTAGATACCACAATGGTGAGAGACAAAGGTCTAAAATTCTCCAAAGTTATCTTATTATTACCTTTAGGAATTAAAACAATAAGAACATAGATGAAATATTTACCAGGTTTATTTCCAAAAAGGAAACTCTGTATAGCAACAACAACCTCCCTTTTAACAATATCCCATGATTGAATATAGAATGCAGAAGAGAAACCATCAGGGCCATGAGCTTTATTTGGGCATATAAATTTGAAAGCATTCAGAATTTCCTGCTCATCTGGAGGAAAAGAAAAAGATAAATCTTTGATATAGTTATACTCATCAACAAAATAAGATGAATCAAAAGGACGAAGCTCAGAAAATAAGTGACAACACTATAACCATTCTCCTCAATATTAGTTAAAATACTCCCATTCCCTTTTCTGATTTTTAATATGCTGCTGATATTTCTTCTATGTTTGAAAGTGGCATGAAAATACTTAGTATTTCTATCCCCTGCAACAAAGGATGAGTCATTAGCCTTTTGCTTGAGCAAGTTTTCCTCAAGGGTAATATCATCCAAAAGAGCAACATGAGCATGTGAAACATTATCCATCAAATGTGGATTAGTTTCAAGTTGTGCCTCCAAAATATCAACAGAGTGTTGGGCCTCCTTAACTTTAGTATGAACATTAACAAATACCTACTAATTCCATTTAGTGAGGCAAGCAACCATTTTCTTGTGTAATTGCCACAAAATAAACCAAGGGTTTCTAACTCCATATTTCCATGCTTGGGTAACCAAATCTTGATAAGTATCATGAGTAATCCAAAAATTTTAAAATTTAAAATGAGAGATAGGTGGTTTAAAAGTGAAGGCCAGAGTAAGCAGTAAAGGATTATGATCAGAAGTAACAAGACTCAAATGTTGAACTTCAATAATAGGAAAATGATTAATGAAAGAAGAGTTAGTCAACAATCGATCCAATCTATGATAAAGGAATCCTCTCCTCCAAGTGAAAGGGGATCCAATACAACACAGATCATATAGGCCTGCATTAGCAATAAAATTAGTGAACTTGTTTATAGAAGAGAGCTCAACTTTTCCACCTCTTGTTCTTTCCATAGGCTTCATGATCATGTTGAAATCTCCACCTACAAACCAATTATCATTAATGATGTTCCCCATAGACTCAATTTTATGCCAGAGTAGCAATTTAACTTGTATATGAGAGCTAGAGTAAACAAAAGGGTCCCATCCATGATAATCATCCAAAGTAATTTGAGATAAGATATACTGCTCCTCATCTTCCACAATAGAGATAGTAACAGTAGGCTTCCAAAAAAGCAAAATTTCGTTGTTAACATTGTAGTATGAACAATATATCTTGAACTTATCAAGAATCTTGTGCTTATTAACATGAACTATAGGTTCCAAGATAACAAAAATGAGTAATTTGTCAGCCACTCCCCTAATATTCCATACTATTATATTAATCATGATGACGTGATCCAAACCTACTAGAGGATTTAGTAAGTTTCACCAAATGTTCCCCATCAGAGTGATAGCTGCCTTCTTGTATAGTATTGCAAAAATAGAGCCTAGAAAGCTCAATGCTACGTTTAGCCCTTTTTTTGAGTTTTTTTGCACCTGTCACTCATTTTCCAAAGTTAGATTAACATTAGCTAAAGAAGTGTTTAAATCAATTTCATCAACTGTAGTACCAACTATAGGAGACTGAACTATGGTGCTAGTAGATGGAAGGTGTCCCATATCAGAATTATGCTCTAACATCAAATTATATGTAGGCATCTCTAAACCCGCCTTAGTCCCACTTGGGTGTTCACCCAAATTAGCTACATTAATCATCTGCAAGTGTTGGATATTAGTGTCATTGCAATTATGTAAAGAAACATTATCCTCATGACTATCGTTTGTCTCTCAAATGTGTGTTGCCTCATTAGCTAGAGGTTGTAAAGACTGATTAACATCCAAAATTTTTGCAACATCATTAGCATCTGAAATTTTCCACCTTCAACCCAAGTTGTAAAGGGGTTTTAGAAGGTTTAACATTAACAGAAATACCAGAAGGGCCTTTATTAGTGTTTTTAAGCTACGGATGCAATCTAAAACATGAAGTGGTTTGGTGCCCAAACATGAAACAATGTGTGCAATAAGACGAGTGTCTTTCTAGTTCAACCTGTTGCCAATAAGCTTGGTGCTGCGATCCTATCCTTACTTCATTGCAAAAAGGTTGCGTAATATCTCTTTCCACCAAAATAAGTGCTTCTGAAGGTCGAGATAAAGTAAAAGTGGCATGATCCATTTTTTAAGGCTTCCCGTAAGCGGCAACAAGAGAAAAAAGAATTCATGATTGAACAAGTGAAGTTTAAGCCTAGGAAATCGTATCCAGACCGGGATAATAGGCAACTCAGCTTTAGGATCAAAGTGAATAGACCATTTTCTAAATTTCATCATATTGTTTTCAATCCACATAAATCAAAAAGACGAGTATAATCTTCATCATTAGCTAATTGTATGAAAATATATGTCCCATCTATAATGCCAACCTTCCACCAACCTTTAAGCTTTAACATTTTAAACTCCCTTCTAATCAATTCTATTTTAGGGATACCATAGGTAAATTTGCCAATAAGAGCTAACCGACAGGAAGAAGCAAGAATAGCAGTTTCATCCTCTGTAACATAAAGCGTTAATTTCCCTTTTTTTTGCCTAGTTTTTTGATAAAAGAGTAATCACTACCAAGAACAAGTGATTCGTGAAAGCTTTGCGAAAAAAATTTGTTGGAAGGAGGGGCCGAACCACCTCCTCCATCTAATACGGCATCAACAAAAGATCGTGCAACCGGTGGCAGGGTAAAACAAGGCTAAATATAAAAGAAGACAGAGCAGGAAAGTTCTCACCAAGCGAAGACGCCATGTATGCCCCAAAAATGCCAAACCCTAGCAGAGCACATCCTTCCGCCTCCATAGCGCTAAGTCTGATATTATAAATCTTTACTTGCTACTTATCATATGTAAGTATTATATAGGAAAATGATTGTATTAGGGAAGTATCCTATATATATATATATATATATATATATATAGTATAGAATTGTATATTCCCGTTGTTACCTCATAACTATTTATTGAACCATGTTTTGCCTGCTGAATCACTCTCAAGTAATTAAGTCAGTACATAAGAGCAAAAAAAGCTACATAGAAAAGGGAAAAAACGCAAGAAGGGGAAGGGGATGTTATATTTGCTTCATAGGGAGGTTGTTTTCACCCTTTAAGTAAAGGGACTAACTTTTTGCTGACTCCACGAGCCCAATTATAATCTAAATTTGTTTCGATGATAATTATATTCTAAATTTGTTTCGATAGTAACAAATAGATGTTGGATAACTCACCTAATATTTGATATACGGATAATTCTGGTTGTCGGGGCATGTCACCTATAATATGAACTCTTTGACGGTCTTGATCATAATAATATGAGCAAAAAGTTATCGTCTCCTACAATAGATATGTTTTGCAAATCGATGCCTCATGATGTGCTTTATTCTTAACTAATTTTTTATTTTATTTAAAAATCTGCAACACATAAGTTTTACATTGAATATGGTGGTCATTTATTGAATATAAAGGGGTGAAGCCATCCACATATAACCCAAGTCTAACATTGCGTACTTCAGCTACAGATTATGGGTAAGTACTGTCAAAATGTCTCCATGCCCACCATGTGACAGAAGACTCATAAAGTTAGCATCAACGTATCCAGTATTGTGGCAAGTCATGTGTGAGGTTGTACACATGGAAGCGAACAATCTTTAAGGTAAGGGTATGAGAAAATTTAAAATAAAAATAAAAGCTTGTATGGATTATTTTTCTGATTTTATTCTTTCTCCCCCTTTGTTTGAATATTTTCACATCACAAAATCGACAAGTCATCTCAACTGTATCAGCCTCGTAATATATCATGCACCAACTAACATAACAATTGATCTTCTCACATCGTAACCTTAACTTCGAAACCAACTTTTTCATTTTATATGGGAGCATCCGACACTAAATATCTTGTAGGGTTAATCTCTTTCAATTAATTTGCTGCTTGATTGAACGATTCTCTAGACATGTTAAAATTAGATTTGATGCTCATCATTTTAAGTGCCACTTATAACAATGTATGTGTGATGCAACCATCTCATAAATGTTGTTGTGAAGTATTCGCTAAGCCATAAAACTATTGTATTTCATTATTTGGTGTTTCAACTTCGTGTTAAAAAAACTCCCAACAAATTGAGCTCTCTGAGCATCATGATCCATTTCTTCATAAGTGTCAGGAGTAGCACAACTTGTCGAGGCACCTCATTGTTCAAGCTGAACTTCAGTTATTTGTCACCAAGCGTAGTCCAATACCAATAATAAGGTTTGGATTCCTTACAGTAAAAATCCAATTTAACTTATTTGGGTGACAAATGTTCTTTAATTTTGTGTTTCGTACAAGGACACCAGAACTTCCTCTTAGAACAGTAGATGGACAGCTGTGATGCCACCTACACGAATTCTACAACACCACTCAAGAACTCATTTGTGAGACTTTTTCATCTTGGATATAATTTGTTATGCATCCAAGTTAATAAATTACATATATACATCTGCAGCATAGTTTTACGAGTCAGTGCACTACTACAAAAATAAAAATTAGTCAATACTTACAGTAATAAGTCAACATTACTTGGTCAACCAACCAACTGCAAGCAACAAACTTGAATTTTACTAATAACAAACTCATCTATATCACCTCACTTAAACAAGACCTGATGGACTCCTCTATTCAACCAACAAACATTAATTCAACTGATAACATCCCTATTTTTATCACCCTCACTTCGAACATTTGACGGATCGATGCATTCCTCTAATTCAACCAACCAACTTAAATTATACTAATAACATCCCCATCTATATCATCATCATTTTGAACAATAGGCACGATTGTGGCATTCCTCCACTTTAACCAACCAACATGAATTCCAGTAAAACATCCCCTTCTATATTATCATCAATTCGGACAAGTACCGATGCATATATTGCTTTACTTCAACCAACCATCTTGAATTTTACTAATAAGAAAATACATACCACTCAATACTTCTGTATTTACATAGCTAGCCCCTTCACTTCAACTTTTATGAAGATTTCATACATACCACTCAATGCTTATGCATATACATAGCAAACACCTTAGCTTCATTTTTTATTAAGATATTCATACATACAATTCAATTCTTATGTATATACATACCTAGCACCTAAACTTCAACTTTTACATACACACCACATTGTATACATCACATAACTAACACATAAAATTAAACTTTTATGTAACTAAATAAAAATTTAAATGACAACAATTTAAAGGCAAAATTGAAATTACCTTCCTAAATGTTTTCTGATTGGAGCGTAGCGGAAGGATATCGAGAACTACAAGAGTTTCGGTAGTCTCTGTAAGTTGAGTGCCATTGTTACCTTCCCAGCTGAGCTAGCTAGCCCTAATGGTGACGGTATTGAGACAGGCGATGGTTTTGAGTGAAGCCACGAGGGTGAGAGAAAGGAGAGAAGGAAAGCAGAGAGTGAGGGATTCAAGAAGGCGGGAGGAAAACATAGCACAGAGAGGAAATAAATAAAATTTAGGCACTCAAGATGAAAATATTATGTCATTTGTGTTAGATTTCCGTCGGATTTGTGTCTCACTTAGTTCGACGCTAACACGTAAAGGTTTTGTGTCGCATAGTCTAACACAAATACGATGTAAAAACCATCACTAATCTAAACAAAGTTTTATTGTTTTCAGAGAAATTTCTCCATTGAATTTTCCGACACAAATCAAACAAAAAATTCGACGTAATTATTAAAAAAATTATTATTCACCGCTCACCACTAGCAAATCCGACACTAATATTTGCATTGAAAAATTGCGACACAAATGTTAGATGCTAGTATTGGCTTCTTCTGTAGTGTGTGCTGCCCCTTATGTAGCTAACAAAGCTCCTCAGTCGTAATACTGACACGCCGCGCAAGTTTGTAATGCTCAGATGATGACAACCTCAAGCACTAAGTAGATCATGAATGATCGACCTCAAACACAATACCCTTACTGTCAATGTCATATACCCTTCCATTCTTCTTCCTAGCAACCTGCATCAAAATCTCATAGTCAGAGTGCTCCGGAGCAGACTAACTATTACTACTACTAGCGGCTATCAAGCTTTGAGTATGACTCTGGCTTTGCATTTCCCAAATATACTGCAGTCATCAAATATAATTAAAACCAATAAACAATTAACATTTTACATTAAAAATGTAACTAAACTATAGAAAATCATTTTTTTTTTACTTTTATAGACACACTGAGATAGGATGGTCACCCATTATTGCCTCCCCGTGTGCGGGTACATCCAGACATGCAACTCCGTAATGGTGGGTGGTCGACCAAGTTCTTATGCCTGTGGACATGAAAAAATTGTAAGCACCAGATACTTGCATCATTAAATTGTTCAAGTCTTGAGTGAATCTTACAAAGTTTTGATATTGCTTTTTTGTGTGGAGCCAATCATGTAATGTGGAGTGCGAGACCTCTAGCTCCCTTGATCCTCTAGTTTTGCTAAGTTCATATCCATCTTCATCTGATACGCCAAAGTGACCAATAATCTAAACAACTCCACTCATTTCTTTTCCCAATCTAGATTGATCACTCTCCCTTTCTACGTGCAGTAAAACATATGACGTAGTCGATGCCTGAAGTGATCCTCATAATTGTGAGTGGTGCTCAAGCCTCTAGGAGAAGGGACCCTATAAAATAATTAGTATGTAAGTCTAGAAATGCAACTTTTTCTACCTTCACGTGTGATATGAAGATGATTAGAATGCGGCGGGACTTTGGCAAATACAGAACACAAACTTTTCTAGACTCTCTTTTTTTAGTTTATTTCTAGATTAATAAAGAGATAGGCAGTAGAGAGGGAAATAGGAAGTGCGGTGGGAGTTCGGTTTGTGATGCTTGTTTAGACCAATGAAGTATAGGGGTTGTGGCTTGGACGGGAGTTGAGGAGACACACTGGATGGCGATGTTCATGAATTGGGAAATGGAGTTGTTCGGTTTTGTGTAGAGAATAGGGATGTAAGAGAGTTCTGGTAGCAACGATGAGAATGGAGCGCAGGTGACAGAATGAAGAGGAATGGATTTGCATGAAAGCTCAAAGCAAGCGTGACATTGCGGTCTGGTGCACGATGCGTGGGTTGTTTCCACTGTGCATGGGTCTCTTTTATCATATTTAGATCTTTGCATGTATAATTTCAGCCTTCCAGATGGATCTACATTGTCTGTTTTACCATCGGCATCATTTGTGTTGGAATGGGGAAGCTTTTAGGAAGTGAAAAGGCTAAAAACAACTTATGGAAGAAACTTCACTGTTATTTATCACATTTACTTGGCTTGATTCAAACTCAAAGACTCAACCCCTATTTATACTAGCGGCACCTCCTAAATTAATGACTAGGATTGTGCCACCACAATTACGATCATCCAGTTACAAACAATTCCACACAATAATACCACACCTACTACACAATAATTTCATATCTACAACATATTTTAGAATAAACTTCTAAAAATTAAGCTTTATTTAAACAACTAAAACCAAGTTTATATTTCAACACCCCCTCTTAAACTTGATTTTGTGACTCCAAGCAAACTTCTCATTTTAATAAAGTTTTCACTCTTGAGTGGCTTGGTAAAAATATCTGTAACTTGGTCTTGAGACTTCACGTACTGCACTTATATCTCCTTTCTTTCAATGCATTCTCTGATGTAGTGATAACACATATCAATGTGCTTGCTTTTATCGTGGAAAACAGGATTCTTTGCTAGCGCGATTGTAGACTTGTTATCGATACAAATCTTAATCGCCTCTTCTTGTGGTAAGCTTAACTCCTTTAATAGATTTTGAAGCCAAATTGCATGACAAACACATGAGGTTGCAACCACGTACTCCGCTTCGCAAGTAGAAAGAGTGACAATTTTTTGTTTCTTTGACAACCAAGTGAAAGCAGTGTCTTCTATGAAAAACACGAACCTTGTAGTGCTATTTCTATCATCCATGTCTCCAACCCAATCACTGTCGCTATATCCTACAAGTTTGAAATTGTTGGATGATGAGTAAAATAAACCAAAATCAATTGTACCTTTGATATAGCGCATAATTCTTTTAGTAGTCTTCAAGTGGGTAACAGTTGGAGTCTCCATGTAGCGACTGACAAGTCCAACAACATAAAGAATATTAGGTCTTGTGCATGTTAAATAGCTCAAACTTCCAACCAAACTCTTGAAAAACGTTGGATCAATTCTTTTTCCCTCATCAAACTGTGATAGCTTGGCTCCACATTTTACAGGGGTTTTTATAGGTTGACTATTCTCCATCTTGAATTTCTTCAATAATTCCCTTGCATAACCTTCTTGAGAGATGAAGATCCCATATTCCGTTTGCTTGATTTCAATGTCAAGGTAGAAGGCCATGAGCCCAATATCTGTCATTTCGAACTCCTTTGTCATCGCTTCTTTGAACTTTTCAAACATGCATAGATTGTTTCCTATGAAGATCAAGTCATCGACATATAAACAAACAATCAATGCATTTTCATCCTCATTCTTGATGTAAAGAGCATGCTCATAAGGACATTTCATGAAGTCTTTCTCTTACAGATTCTTGTCTATTCGGCTATTCCATGCTCTTGGTGCTTGTTTTAGCCTGTATATAGCATTTTTTAGCTTTAGAACCTTATATTCTTGCCCTTTGACTTCATATCCTGGTGGCTGCTTAATGTAGACTTTTTCTTCAAGTATTCCATTCAAGAAGGTAAATTTTACATCCATTTGATGTATTCTTCACTTATTTTGAGCTACCAAAGAGATGATTAGTCTGATAGTTTCTAATTGAGCAACAGGGGCAAATACCTCATCTTAGTCGATGCCTGCTCTTTGACTGTAGCCTTTTGCCACCAATCTTGCCTTGTATCTTTCAACTTCTCCTTTTGAATTCTTCTTCGCTTTGTACACCCACTTCACATCAATTTCCTTGTGCCCTTTAGAAAGTGAAGCTAACTCCCATGTGTCGTTCTTCTCGATTGCCTTGATTTCTTCATCCATTCCATCTTTCCACTTCTTGCTTTGTATGGCTTCTTGGAATTCCATGGGTTCACAGTCGGCAAAGAGACAAAAAAGAGTAAGATTATCTTGATTCATAGTTACCTCATAAAGAATTTCTAATCTTTTGAAGCGTGGTACTCTTTCACTTGAATTTTCTCTTAAAGTTGATGATGATGAGTTGCTTTGATTACTTGTTGTTTGTGGAGTAGTAGGCTCTTCTATTGCTTGCTCGATCCTTGGCTGCTCTACGTCTTCTTCTTGAAAGTATGGGAAAAAGTTGTAGTCCTCAGCATGTAGTCCCCAGTCTCATTCTCCTCCTTCATTGAATATGACATCTCTGCTGATGGTTGTTTTCCCTGTATTTGGATTGTATAACTTGTAGCCTTTCGAGTTGTTGTCGTAACCAATGAAAATGAACTTCTCGCTCTTGTCATCCAGCTTACTTCTTTTCTCGTCGGGTATGTGTACATGAGTTATGCATCCAAAAACTCGTAGATGAGAGATGTCGAGCTTCCTTCTACTCCATGCTTCTTGTGGTGTCTTTCCCAACAAAATTTTTGTTGGTGATCAGTTAGCCAAATAAACAACACAGACAACCGCTTCTGCCCAAAACTCCTTTGGCAATCTTTTGCTTTTTAACATGCTCCTTGTCATGTTGAGGATGGTTCTATTCTTCCGTTCCGCTACTCCATTTTGTTGGGGGGATCTTGGAATAATTAGAAGTCTACGTATTCCGTTGGCTTCACATAATTCTTAAAATTCTTTTGAAGTGAATTCTCCTTCTCGATCAANTATGAAAATTATGGGGTCAGTTTGACTTCATCTTTTTCAAAACTAAATTTTTTTTAAAAAAAAAAAAACGTCCTTCCGAAGCAGGCAACGGGATTTCAATTCCGATGATCGACAGCTTCTTACGGGCAAATCCCATACCAAAAATAGTGCCGACAGAGTCTTCTTGGGTGATTTCAGTCATTTAAGATGTAATTAACTATAGGGGCTCGCCCTTATAGGAAGCATGTCCGAACCCAGCTTAATATAAACCATATTTAATAAGATGTAATTAACTATAGGGGCTTGCCCTTATAGGAAGCATGTCTGAACCTAGCTTAATATACCTGTAATTAACTATAGGGGCTTGCCCTTATAGGAAGCATGTCCAAACCCAGCTTAATATAAACTCTATAGGGGCTTGCCCTTATAGGAAGCATGTCCAAACCCAGCTTAATATAAACCCTATTTAATTCTTTATATTAAATAAGGAAACTTGTCAGCAAATATAAAGGTTTTGCAAACCAAACGGATGTCATATATTCCTTAGTTTATTTGATCGAGCCTCGTCCTCAAGTCTTGTGTTTATCCTTAGGGATAGATACAGGATTTGAGGTACAAAGCCTTAAACTATGAAAAATATGGGGTCAGTTTGATTTCATATTTTTCTAAAACTAAATATATATGTAAATTAAAACGTCCTTTCGAAGCGGGTGATGGGATTTTGATTCCGTTGACCGACAACTTCTTACGGGCAACTCCTCCAACCAAAAATAGCGTCGACAACCTTATTACCCCCTAGGTTTCAATAACAAATTGTAGAGTAAGGAGAAGAAATTGTCAATGGAAGAATTAATATTACAAATGAGAGCACAATTACAAAGTCAAGGAGCTGCAATTAGTAATATGGAAAATCAATTGGGATGCATTGCTACTGCACTTTGCAATAGACAACCAGGAACTTTGCCTAGTAATGTTAAAATTAATCCTAAATATCAGAACAAAGAGCAAATTAAGGCTATTCAACTGAAAAGTGGAAAATGCTCGGAAACAAAAGTTCAAAACGAAATTGAAGTTGAAGTTGAAAAAGAAGGGGTGGAAAATGAAAAATCTAGTGAAGATTTTCATTTTGAGTCAGAATATCCTATCAAACTAATGAAAATTACTGCAAAAAGACCACCACCTCCATTTGCTCAAAGATTGAAGTAGTATAATAAAGAACCAATTTACAAAATTTTTGGAAATATTGAGGAAATTGACAATAAATATTCCATTTGTTAAAGCCCTTAAATAAATATCTTGTTATGTGATGTTATGAAAGATATACTTAATAAAAAAAAGTTTGTAGATAATGAAACTATTGCACTTAGTGAGGAGTGTAGCACTATAGTTCAGAAAAAAGCTTCCTGAAAAACTTAAGGATCCTAATAGTTTTGTTATTCCTTGTGCTATTGGTGAAAGATTTTTTGGAAAAGCTTTATGTGATTTGAGAAAGAAGTGGTGTTACAGATGGGGAATAAATTACAGAGTCAGAATGTTGCAATAAGAAATATTGAAAATCAACTGGGTTAAATTGCTAACACACTTAGCAATAGGACTCAGAGGACACTTCCTAGTAATGTTGAAATAAATCCAAAAGATAAGAACAAAGAGCAAGAGCAAGTTAAATCTGTCCAACTAAGAAGTGGAAGAGAATTAAATATTGGAATTCAAAAAGAGTTATAAGTTGAGGGGAAGAATAAAGAAACTGAAAAACATGAAGTTATTCCTAAGAATGTAGAAAAAGCTGTCTCTCCAACTAAGATCATTTTAGAAAGATTACCACCTTCATTTCCTCGTAGACTTAGATAGCAAAAGTTGGATTAACAATTTTTAAAGATTTTTGAGATATTTAGAAAGCTTACCATTAATATTTCTTTTGTTGAAGCTTTGGAATAAATGCCAAGTTAGGCTAAATTTATGAAATAAATTTTAAACAAAAAAGGAAGTTTGAAGGTTAATGAAACTGTTGCACTTGGTGAAAATTGTAGTGCAATAACTAAAAAAAAGCTTCCTAAAAAAGTCAATGATACTGGTAGTTTTACTATACCTTATGCGATTAGAGACAATTTTTTTGGAAAAGCTTTATGTGATTTTGGAGCTACCATTAACCTCATGTAATTATCTATATTCAGACAGTTGAGCTTAAGAGAGATTTCTTTCATTACTGTAACCCAGTAGTTAGTTGATCGATCTATCACTAATCCTAAGGGGGTTATAGAAGATGTACTGGCAAAAGAGGATAAATCTATCTCTTCAGTGGGTTTCATTGTTTTAGATAGTGGAGGAAGGTAAGGAAATACCTATCATTTTGGGGGGAGCTTTCCTTGTCACAGAACGAGCAATGATAGATGTGCAAAAAGGAGAGTTGACTATGAGATTTAATGATTAGGATTTTACTTTCAATGTGCTAAAATCTATGAAGTATCCAACTATAAGAAAAGATGATAAATGTTGCATAATGAATATTATTGATTATTTAATTAATAACCATTTCTGAGAAAGATATGAAGTCAAAATAAATTAATAAAAATTGGATGATGAAAATGAAATTGATTTTCAAGATAAATCAAATGACATAAATATTGAGGATTCCTATTATGTTCAGAAAAGTTTTGAGATTTTAGACACTACTGAAAATAATAAACCTCTAATTCCTTCAAATGAAAAATCTTCTGAACTTGAGATGAAGGCGCTCTCTACTCATTTAAAGTACGTTTGTGTAGGTAATTCATCTACATTACATGTAATAATATCATCTGATTTAATTGTAGATCTAATAGAAAAATTAATGGACTCTTTAGAAAATCATAAGAAATCCTTTGGATGGACGTTAACTGATATTAAGAGAAATAGCCCTTCAATCTGTATGCATGGAATTTTAATAGAAGATAATCATAAATCTAGGGCCAATCCTCAGAGGAGATATAACCCTATTATGAAAGAAGGGGACAAGAAAGAAATTTTAAAGTAGTTGGATGCTGTAATCATTTATCCTATTTTTTACAGTTCTTAGGTCAGTTTAATCCAATGTGTTCCTATGAAAAGAGGAGTGACTGTAACGGTTAATAAAAGGAATGAATTAATTCCAACAATATAAGTCACTGGGTGGCGGATTTGTATTGATTATAAAAATTAAACATCACCACTAGGAAGGATCACTTTCCTCTACCTTTTCTTGATTAGATGTTGGATAGACTTGTCGGGCACCAATATTTTTGTTTTTTGGATGGATATTCCTAATATGACCAAATACCCACAGCCCTCGAGGATAAAAAAAAGACAACAATCATAAGTTCATATGAGACTTTTTCTTTTAGAAGGATGCCTTTTAGTTTATGTAATGCACCTGCAACTTTTTAAAGATGCAAGATGTCTATTTTCTGCAACTTAACTGAGAGAGGAATTAAAGTTTTCATGGAAAATTTCTCAATTTTTGGGACTTCTTTTGATTCATGTTTAGATAATTTAGCTAAGGTTATAAAATGCTGTGAAGAAACAAATTTAGTTCTCAATTGGGAAAAATGTCGATTTATGGTTGTAAGAGGAATTGTGCTAGGACATAAGATTTCTAAAAATGACATGGAAGTAGATCCAGCAAACGTTTAAGTTATTATTGAATTACCTCCTCCTATGTTAGTGAGAGGAGTCAGGAGTCTTCTAGGACATGTTGGGTTTTACAAGAATTATATTAAAGACCTTTCAAAAATTATCAAGCCTCTAAGTCATCTTTTATAAAAAGAAACAAACTTGATTTTGATGAGGGATGGTCAAATGCTTTCAATTTATTAAAGAAAAAATTAATCACTACTCCTATTATTGTTTCACCTGACTGGGTAAAACCATTTGAATTAATGTGTGATGAAAGTGATTATGCTATTAGGGTTGTATTAGGGCAAAAATACAATAAGGTTTTTAAATTTATATAGTATGTCAACAAAACCCTTAATGAAGCTCACTTTAATTATACAACTATTAAAAAAGAGTTATTGACAATTTGGTATGAATTTGATAAATTTAGACCTTATCGTATTGGGACAAAATATATTGGGCATACCGATCATTCTGTTATTAAATATTTAATGCTAAAGAAGGTTACAAAACCATGTTTAATTAGATGGGTCATTCTATTGCAGGAGTTCTATTTTCAAGTAGTGGATAGGAAAGGAACTGATAATCAAGTAGCTGATCATTTATCGAGGCTAGAACAGGAAAATTATGGTGATAATGATTGAAATAAATGAAAATTTTCCTAATGAACAATTATACTATGTTTCTAAGTGGCGTATTTTGTGTTATGCAATATAGTTAACTATATAGTTAGTAATATTTTACTCTACGGATTAGAAAGCCACTAAAAGAAGAAGTTCATTCATAATGCAACATTTTACTTTTGGGAAAAACCTTATTTATATAAAAAATGTAAGTACATAGTCATCTGAAGATGTGTACTGATACACCTAAAATATATAGATTTTCATACACATTTTTTTGCCTATTTTTAAGATATTGCACTTTAATGAAAGGTATTTGTGTGCTTTTCTTTTAAGTAAAATCAAATGGATGAAAAATGATAAAAGGAGTGAAAAATGGTCAAGTTTGGAGCAAAAATGAAGAAGGTGCAAAATCAACTGAGGCGCCTAAGCGCCCAGAACTGACGCTTACGTGCTAATTATACAGAGAGTCACGCCTAAGCGCTAGGTAACATGCACTTAAGCATAAGAAGTAGTTATTTGATGATTAATTGAATTTGGGAAAATTTTTGAAGAGGTGTTTGAAGCAACCCTTGGTAAAAACATAAGAAATAACCCATTGACACAAAAATTCATTCACTTAACTTCTGAAAGGAGACAACTTCTAGAAGATTCATTGAATGGAGACACATTTTGAAGAGACCAATGCACATTTTAGATTTTTATAAAAAAAAGACTTGGATCATTAAAGGGAGAGGCCAACCAATCCCAACCAACAGTCATCATCCATCCAAGTACGTCGTCGCCGCTGCCACCACAACCCACTTTTCTTTTTTTTAGTTTTAGTTTGTATTGTGAGTGAAGGAAGAGAATTCAAAAGAACTTTAAGATATTTGGTGGAGAGAATTTGAGATAAGTGTTTATATTTGTGAATACCTTTGATTTTAATTTAGATTTCTTATTTGTGTGCATGATTTCTACCTTTAAACTCAAGTGAGGTTGTGTTTTCTCCATAAACTCTGAGTAATTTTCTTTATCTTTTTCCTTAAATTGATAAGCTATTAAGTATTGAAAGGAAGTTGTGGGAAGTATTGGACTTAAATGTTAGAAGAAGTTGTGTTGATTTGAAACCTTGTACTTTATTTACTTCTTGATTTGACCAATTAAGATGTTAATATCTACTGTGTAAACATGTAAGATCCGAGATGGTATTTTCTCAGTCAAGAAATGGTAAGAATTACATTTGATTTTATGGATGAGAATGTGGTTCATGGGGTTGAGCGCAAATAAATAGGAAAATCAAATTTCATGGGTGTAGAATTGGAAGACTTTAGAGTGACAAGTTAAGGCCCCCAATTTGATTTATAGTTTTAGGTTTTTAGACGAGATGTTAGCCCCCAGGTGGAGGGAGAAGAGGGAACTCTAGAGTGAGAGCTAGTATCTTTCCTACATAATCGATCTTCAAGACTATTTAAACTATAGATTAACAAATGTTCTTTATAGCATCTCTAGTAAGGGTAAAGAATATTAGTGCTTCTATTTGACAAAACACAATTAGTATACTTCCACAATAGAAGTTCTATACTTATTACTGATTCATGATAAGGAAAAATATATCTTATTTATATTTCCTTCATCTTGCAAGTATATAGTTAAGTTAATTAGTTGTATACTTTATTTTCATATAGCAAAAATTATAAAAATAATCAAACTTTCATTCCTATTATTCCATCTTGAGTTTAAATAAGAATATTTTGCATATTTTCAGTTTTTCCTGTGTGTTCGATATTTGGGGCTTAATAAAAAATTTCTATAATACTTGATAACAATATGCATACTTGCGTAGTATCCCATATTTAATTATTATTATAATTGTATTCTTATTTCCTTCATAGTGGAAAATCTACCTAGCTTTTGCTTTGGATCAAGTTTTTAGCTTTGTTGCAAAGTAGGAATCACTATTAAGGAAGTTAAGCATATAATTGTATACATTGCATTTTACATCTATATATAAAATTGGGATCATGTACCGATTGAAGAAATCAAGGAAATTATTCAAAAATGTCACGATTATGATTTTGAGGGACATTTTGGAGTGGATAGAACTACATTCAAGATTTTACAATCTGGATTTTATTGGCCTATTTTATTTAGGGATGTTAACACTTATATAAAAACATGTGATAGATGTCGGAGAGTAGGAAATATTTTCAAGAGAAATGAAATGCCCTAAATTTTACTTTAGAAGTTGAGATTTTTGATGTATAGGGTTTGGGTTTTATGGCATAATTTATACCATCTTTTGAAAATTTATATATTCTAATTGTTGTGGATTATGTTTCAAAATGGATTGAAGTTGTTGTTTTACCCTATTGTGATGCTCGAAGCATTGTAAAATTTTTAAATAAAAATATTTTTACTAGATTTGAAATGTCAAGAGTGACATATCAGATGGGGGAAGTCATTTTAAGAGCTTTAGAATTGAAACATTAACAAGGAAATATGGAATTAAACACAAAATTGCCAAACTTATCACTCTCAAACCAGTGGTTTGGCAGAAGTATCCAATCATGAAATTAAAATAATATTAAAAAAGACTGTAAATCCTAATAGGAAACATTGGTCTGTTAGACTTGATTATGCACTATGGGCCTATAGGATTGCTTACAAAATTTCTATAGGAATGTCACCATATAGGCTCTTATTTGGAAAGGATTGTCACTTACCAATTGAATTAGAATA
The DNA here is from genome assembly GCA_002079205.1 of Phalaenopsis hybrid cultivar. Taxonomy (NCBI): domain Eukaryota; kingdom Viridiplantae; phylum Streptophyta; class Magnoliopsida; order Asparagales; family Orchidaceae; genus Phalaenopsis; species Phalaenopsis hybrid cultivar. Next base: position 239,059 of record JXCR01139698.1, on the reverse strand, counting down.
TAAAGCTTAATGGGTGATAAATGAATTTAATTATAACTTGAAATTTGCTGGTGCAGATTGATTACTGCAGTTAAATGAGCTTGCGAAAATTAGAAATGAATCTAATGAGAATGCTAGAATTTATAAAGAAAAGATGAAAAATTTGCATGATCAGAAGATTTTAAGAAAAAAATTTGAGCCTTGAAAAGAGGATTTTTTATACAACACATGATTGAAATTATTTCTCAAAAAACTTAAGTATAGGTGGTCAGGACAATTTTTTGTAATGAAAGTCTATCTGTATAGTGATGTGGATACTAAAGATCCAAAAATTGAAAAAATAATTGTAGTAAATGGATAAAGACTGAAACCTTACATTTGTGAAAATAAGCCTTTTTATGAAGAAATCATCATGTTGGGTTAACCTGAGTAAAGCATTCTATATGTCGATTGGGAATATTAAATTAAACGCTTTTTGGGAGGCAACCCATAGTTATATGTGTGGATTAATATATAATTTTTGTTGTTATACAGACCATATGATGTATTACTGAGACCTATGAGGTGTGTGAAAGCATAAGTCACTAATTTGATGATTGAAACCAGATTGGGACGTGAAAAATTTGACGCGAGGTGAAAGGGTGCTTATTTGGGCACTAGCTCCTATGCGCCAACCTTAGCTCCTAAGCGTCAGCTTCCGGTAAGATTTGCGCCTAAGCGCTAGAAATGACACCTAGGCACCATGATTGAAGAACGTGGGGAAACCACCTCTAAGCAGTTGTAATCCATTTCTTTCCTTTAAAACCCCCCATCCTTGGAGACTGGCACTTCATATTTTAGGCGTGAGAAGTACATTTAGAGAAGGAATTGAGTGATTAGATCAATTTCCTTATTTTAATGGAGAGTAATAGCAATGGTGGTGCGAATGAGAAAAATTTTGTGTACAAGGATGCCCAAACTTACTTTAATGGATTCATTGCAATAAGCCTTGAGAGGGTCATTGACAAATTGATAAAAGTTGAAGAGTTATCAACTCTGTGTAACAAGTTGAGTGACATGTATCACCAATATAAGAATTTAGAGTGGCAAATGAAACTTCAATTTAATTGCTTGGCATTTTATCAAGAGTATTAGGTAAATATGTATCATGAAAACAAGTGGATCAGAGAGAATTTACTCAAGCTCATTTTTACTACTTGTATGATTGTAACTATCTAACAAACTAAAAGGTAGAAGACAATTGTGCCAACAATTACCACTGATCGAAGGTTTTTGTGAGTTAGAAACTCAGTTTTATGTTTATAATTGTTGTATCGGCCTTAGAAGTATGTGTGTGTTCTGTACTACATGGTATGGTATGTGTGTTAATGTTTGCTTGATTTCTATTGTTGCATTGTTGTGTCCGTTGTATTGAAACTTTGTTAGTGTGAATGAAATTGTGTGAAGTTTATGAGAAATTCTATGGTGCTAGTATATTTGGATGATTTGAATTTTGTTAGTTAAAATTGAGCAAATGGAAGTTGGGAGATGTTGGGAAGATAATTAATTAGTAGAATGATGTTAAATCAACGAAATTATGCTTCAGAGACCTTATGTTTGTTGTGTTGCACTTTAACTAAACAACTTTGGAAAAATTGAGTCTAGCGCCTAAGCAACAAACGTATGCACAACAGGGCATCTAGGCGCCAGAATTAGCGCCTAAGTGTTGGTCCAGCTAAGCGAGTCAAATAACACCCTATTTCACAAAATAGGTTGGTTTGGAGCCATTTTTACTCCCGAACCTTCTTCTTCCTCCTCTCATTCGCACAACACACTTTCTAGAGCATGCTTTGGCTTTTGATTCTTTAAGTTTTAGAGCTTAAAATCACCAAATTTCTTCTTCTCTTAGTAAGATCTACATTTTGACATAGAACTTTTTTTGTTTCATCATGGATTTCTTCAGCATTTAAAAATTCCTGAAAAATAAAAAATTTTGGATATATTAGCGAGAAATCCATGGTTGGAAGCTTCATTTGCATGAAAAAAGTTGTAGGAGCCTTTAGAACTTATATATAAAATTTATTTTGAATTTCTCTAGATTTTTGTGATGGCTCCTAAGACGAAGAGAGAAAATTGGAAAGAGATTTTTGACAATATGAAATTCATGAAGCTTAAAGCACAAGATAGATATAATGATTTTCTATGTCGAGAAAATTTATTGTGGAGCTAAGTTTTTCTAGTCCAGATGGTGCGATAGAAAATTTGATTACTGCTCGACACTAGGAAGATTTCTACTACTTTACTACTGTAGGAGTTGTTTCTGTAGTGTGGGAGTTTTATGCAAATCTGCTTGAAGCACCGGGAGAGGAAATATTTGTTTGAGGGAGGGGAGTTGAGCTCACTCCCGAGAGGATTAATGTTTTATATGGTTTACCTCCTACTTTTGATTGATTCTATTCAGATTTTGAGCTTACTGAGTCAGAGCTAGATGAAGTTATTGCTTACCTTACTGATGGGCGTGGAGTTTTAAAGATCAGGAATGAGCATAAAGTAAATTTTTCCACTTCTACACTTAATGCCCCATCGAAGGCATGACATTAATTTATTTTTTCTTGATTATTTCCTTCAAATCATTTGAGTGAGGTGACTTGAGAGAGAGCTTTTTTGAGTTATTGCATTCAAAAGATGAAACCCGTTGATGTTGGCTCTCTCATCTCCAAGGTTATTTACACATCCACCAGAGCTAGCTCTTCTGCAGGTTTGGGCTTCCCTTCCTTTATCTTTATTATTTGCAAAGGATTTGGAGTTAAATATGAGACTTGGGAGGAGCAACTTAAGCCACTAAAGCCTATTGGAAAGGCTCATGTGAACATATAAAGAAGACCTCGAGGTAAGGCTTCTGATATCCATCTACTTCTACCTCTATACCTTCTACCTCCAGTGCTACTGTTCCACCTCCTGGTATTTGGAAAGAACTTAGAGATCAAACATTATAATTTCAATCCAAAATGTTTTTAATGCCATGTCAGCTTCAGAATAATGAAGATCATTGGAACCACTTAGAACAATATATGAGAAGGAAGAGTGATTATGAAGCTAGCTTCAACACTTCCTTGGTGAGCTTTTTGTGTGGTGATCACAGAGTTGAGTTTTCTAATTATCCTTGCTACCTACCTTTTGAGCGCATAAATATGATGGATGAAGATGTTGACAATGATGATGAGGAGGAGGGAGATGATTATGAAGTCTTGACTTTTTTGATTTAGTTCCTTGATATAGATTTAATTTGTTTTAGTTACTTTTGATGTATGTTGAACTCATGTAGTGTATTTCCTATTTTATTACATTATTGTTTACTCTTGCTCTAGTTTAATTAATATTGTTAGTGTGTTAGTAGTCTTTTACTTTGCTATTTTTATGTTATACATGTTGATTTTAGATGTACTGCTACTCAACATTTGTTATTTTTACTACTTGCACCTGTACTATTTCCATGTTTGAAATCTTGTTCTAAAAAATTTTGTTAAATTTTTCACTCTTCACACTTGTTTGATACTATAATGTTTTACACTATTTAAAAATTCAAGTTTGGGGGAGGGAGAAAAGCTATTTAATGTTAAACTTTATTTGTCCTCAATAAACTTTATATTTTTAAAATCATGTTAACATAACCTATGGTATGCGGTGTTAGCTTTATATAACTATATTTTTGACTTTATAAATGTTATAGTTGACTTAAGTAAAAGTTTTTGATAATAAAGGATAATTCTAAAGTTAAGATATTTAATATAAAAGTACAAGAATATGTTTTTACCATTCAAAGTAAGAAGAGTTGTTTTTGAAACACTAGGAATATTAGATATATACCTCCAAAAGAATTGAGACTGTATGAAAAATTATTTTCAAAGCTAATTCACATTATCAAGTAAAGAAATGTGAGAAGTTTTTAACTTTAAGAATAGGGTAGTGAATTTCAAAATCATTGAAGGATATCCAGATATAGTAATCCTCACATAAAAAGAATAGAAAATAAATGTTTCAAAATGATCTTGAAAGAAAATAAAAAGCAAAATAATAAATATGTGGGGAGAAGCTTATGGAGAAGCCTAATTAAAAATCGGCTTCACTTGAATTATCTTACAAAAAAACTTATTTACACTTCTGAGCTTATTCTTAATTTTAAAAGTATTAGTATCTTTACTAGTAGAGTTCTCATATAATTCTTTTTTTTTACTTCTTCTAAGATTCCTAAGTTTGACAAATTACAATTATTTTTTAAATGAAAAATAAATTAAAATTCCTAACTTGATTATTAGATATCCTTACATTTTAGTTCTAACCCGAGTTATTGAAAATTTTTTTAAAAAAATTTTACTATCACATTTATGGGGAAAAACTATAAGATTCTTTAAGTGAAACCCACTACCATAGGTTATTATATTTAGTTTACATAGTTAAAGGGTTACTTGAGGACAAGTAACATTTAAGTTTTGGAGAATTGACACACCTTAAAATTACCTATTTTTATATGTGCATTTCATGCTCATTTTTAAGGATATTGCACTTTAATGAAAGGTAAATTGTGTGTATTTGAATTTAGGTATAAAAAATGGAGTTTAAGAGCAAAAATAACAAAAAATGGAGTAAAAAATATGTCAAATGGAGCTAAAGAACAAAAATTGACCTGGTGCCTAGGCATCAGGATGTTCTAGAGGGCTGGCGTCTAGGTGCCACAAACGGTTTGGTATTTATTCATTGACTTTGGATGAATTTCAAAAGGCGCCTGAAGTGACGCTTGGTGATTTTCAGAGCTTTATTAATAAGAAAGATTTCTACATGAAAGTGGAGTCGTTTTTGGGTAGGTTAGGCCACCATTGGAGTGGGCCGCCACCATAGTGAGAGTGTGGTGAGTTTTTGTGATTTTGAGTGTTTATTGAGTCCTGAATGAGTCTTGTGACGTTAAGATCAGTTAGGAAACTTTAGAGGATTACTTGAGGAAGCGTTTAAGATAAGTATTTGTACTTTTGTTTAATTTTGAACTTTCTTTTTAATATATATCATGTTCTATTTTGTTATCCTTATGAATTGTGAATTCTTATCTTCTCCTTGTAATAAGAAGTAATCAAGTGTGGGGTTAAAATGTTTTAAACATTTCTTTTATTCCATAAATTTGTGATGGTATTTTCACCGGTTCTTATTTTACTTTGCAAACTAGCCATTTATAATGTTAAAATTTGTTGCAAAACATAATGACCAGGGAGGGCTATGATTTCACCCAAATAGTAAGTACCACACTAAACCTTGGAGTTAGGGGAGTCAAATCCAAGTGAGAGTGCAAATAAATAGGGAGATAAGTTTTTATGGGCATAGAATTCATGATTCTAGAGTGGTTGACTAGAATCTTTATTAATTTGGTCTTTAGTTCGGAACCTGAGGCCTGGTTGGTCCTGATAGAGAGGGTATAATAGGTAATCTGGATGTGTGAGGCTAGAATCTACTCAGCACAACCATATCAATAAAAAATTTATCTTTAGATTAATCATTGTTCTTTATGCACTTGGGAGAGGGTAAAGAATATGTATGCTCCTATTTGTTACAAAACCTCATTTTTATCTTTATGCATTTGATTACTACACTGATTGCAATCTCTTTGCAAGGGGAAAGACTTTTTATTATAATCGTACTCCTTTACACATCTGTAGTTTATAAAATTTGCATTTACTTTTAGCTTTAATTTAGAATTAGACAACTTTAGCTAACACCCTTTTACAAACAATTCAATATTACTCTCCTACAAATTTTATTTACAATTTGGGTAGAAATATTTCTAAGTTGACATAGAAATTCACTTATTTCTTATGGGTTCAGTATGAGGGTTTTTAAAGAAAACTCTATATTACTTGAAATGATATGTATGCTTGTGTAGTACCCCTAGTGTGTAAGCCATTAATCAGTTTTATAACATATTTATTTTGCATACTAGCCGCTGAATATAAATTGGGTCAAGTTTTTTGTAATCTTTCTGAACTTAAATAATTGCGTAATTGCGGGTTGGGTCACTCCCCCGTCTACATTGATACCAAAAGCATCACTCTATCTAGCCCAGAGAGCTAAGGTAAGGGTCATTTTAAAAATAAGTGATTAGCATTATCTTCCTTACTCTTATAGAGGGTACATTAAGAATGGAGTGTCAATCCTTTAAGCTTTAAGATATCATCAAAAGGTAACAATTGTGAATACAACCTCCATAGAAAAAAAGACATAGAAAGTGAGAAAGACTTACACCAAATATCTTTACCCCAATCAATCACATGCCAAGAGTGGAGATTTAAGTAGATGGATTTAATAATAGAAATATAAGCAGAGAAACTTGCTAAAATAGTTTTCTTTCTTGTTTTATCTATTGAGATCTTGTAAATGGTATTTCTCAGTCATTCACCAACCTTTTCCATAAGGTAAGTAGTGTTCCACTCTTGATCAATATAAAAATCTGCAACTTTGTGCTCCCCCAGTTCCTTAGTAAAAGCATAAGACAAATCTTCCATGCACTAATTGTCTCACTAAAAGATTATATCACCCTTTTTTAGATCCCAATATAGATATTTCTCTGCCCATTTTCTAGCCTTAATAAAAGCCTTCCAAACTTTAGAATCACCCACTTTGAATGTAGCTAGAGTTGAGTGAATCCCCTTACAGTATTTATGATGCATGAAACTGGCCCATAAAGAGTTTATTACTCAAAATTGGAGCCTGAGCTTAATGGAATTTAAGTCAGTATGATGTATTTCTTTGAAGCCCAACCCACCCACATAATGTTTCTTATTTTAATCCCCAAACGAAATGAATTTATTAAAACATAATTCAAGGGAATGTAGTGTGCTAGCTTTCATTTTTATTACTTTAAGTGCATATAAGGTTAGAGAGTTTAGAACACTTTTGAGTAAAGTGACCCTGCCCCCATATGATAAAAAGGAGTTTTTCCAAACCATGATGCATTTTTTAATATTTTCCACCATCCCATCAAATTGTGCTCGGAGAACCCTCTATTTAAGAAAATTCACCCCATGATACTTCACAGACAACACATATATGACAAAACAAGTGTAATCCTTTATCTAATTACCCAAGGGTTTCTTGACAAGTTTATTAAAAAAAGCTAGCATTTTAAGTTGTTAAAAGACATACCCAAGCTGCTTTGAAACTTAAACAACAAATCAAAAGTTCTACTCACTAAAGCCTTCCTAGTATTTGTATAAATGATAACATCATCAACATAATCAGGGTGGCTAATGACCATCTTGGCTATATGATGAAATTGTGTAAGTGGATAAGACATATGTAGCTCATTCACCATATGAGAAAAATAATCAAAGGCAATGATGAAAATGGTCGGTGAGAGGGGGTCCCCTTTCTTTATACCTCTATTAGAAGAGAAGAAGACAAATGAGTTACCATTGATGGGCACCAAGTATTTATTACATCTCAGCCATCCTGAAATAATAGAGAAAAAATCAACATTGAAATCCACCCTACAAAAACTTTAATATAAAATGCCAGCTAATGATATCATAAGTCTTTTTAAGTTCAGGCTTGATAATTAAATTGCAACTTTTGTACCTTTCTCTAAGTCTTGAATTAGTTCTTGAGCTAAAATAATATTATTAGTGATATATCTACCTTTAGTAAAAATAGATTGGTCAAAGAGAATAATAGAAGACAGTTGAGGCTGCAGTTTTGCTACCAGTATTTTTTTTATTATCTTAAAGATCACAACTGTAAGGAAGATCAATCTTAAATGATCCCATGTAGATCTAATATTGTCCTTTGGAATGAAGATTATATTAGAAGAAGAGAATTATTTACATGGGTCCTCCCCTTTGAAGAAGCTTTAAATTGAATTGTTAACTTCCTTTTTAACAACATTCCAGTATTTCTTGTAAAAGTCAGCTATGAAACTATCAGATTCTGCAGCCCCATTGGCTTCAATAGTGCCCATCGCTTCCTAAATTTCTACTTCATAAGGAAATTTAATAATCTCTAAAGTGCTAATGAAATATCTTTGCCCCTCTAGCAGCTCATTACATATATGCAAGTTAGTCTCCACCCCGCAGAATAGATTTTCAAAGTGTAGCACTGTACTATTTTTAATTTCAAACTAGTCTATAATCTAGTTACCACTTCTATCATTAATTCTTAAAATGGTATTAATCCTCCATTTAGAATTGATGCAAGCATGAAAATATTGATAGTTTTTATCCCCCTCTTTGAAATGCACCTCCCCTGCTTTTTGTTTTATAAATTCTTTTCCCATTTGATAGTTGTTAACAACTTCTTATGGGCAAAAAGCAACTCTTCATTGATATGATCATTAACTACCTCAGTTTGCTCCAGTCTACTCACCTCTGCTTTTTCTTCTCTCACCCTATTGTGGACATCACCTAATTCATTCCAAATTGACTTTCTTAGTAATTGAACTAAATTTTTATGAAGTTTACAGAGTATGAACAATGCATTCCCAGCATTAGACGTTCTCCAATTTTCATTTACACATTGGATGAAGCCATGATAAATTGACCAGCTATTTAGATATCTAAAACGATGCACAACAGGTTTCTCCAAATTTTAAATAGTCAATAGCAACGACCTAAGATCTGAACATACTCTAGGAAGGTGTGCACCTTAGATAGAAGAAAATCAAACCGCTCTTTCTTTGCCAATATCCTATCCAACCTCTCAAAAACCCTACCCCTTTTCCTTGTTAATCTGAGACCACTAAATCCTATGTCAAATTGACCCACCTTCATAATCATATTATTAAAACGAGCCATAAGTTTAACATCTACAAGTTAGCCTCCCAACCTTTCTGAGTTACATGCTACTATATTAAAATCACATCCTACAAGCCAATTGCCCCTTAAACCAATAATCAATATTTTGATACTCTATTAGAGCTCTAATCTAGCATAATAAATAGTGCTTGCATAAATAAAGGTTACCCAACCGCCAAAAATATCATTCTCAAAGTGAATATGTAAAAATTGTGGATCATCTTGCAACACCTGAGCAAAGTTTCCTTTTTTATGAAAATACCAAATCTTGTTTGATACATTGACATTATGGTTGAATTTTCTAAGAAGCCTTAAAATGATCTTATTATTTATACTAACCAAAGATTCCAATATAAGAAAACACCATAAGTTATTGATGCTTATCAAGTGCAGTAGTCCATTAAGGGGATTAGGATCTACAATTCCTCCAATATTCCAAATTAAGATGTTAATCGTATTGATTACCTTTGCCCCTCCAAGAAGGTCTAGGAAGTAAAAAGCCCTTTTATCCCCATTAGAATAGTACTGAAAATCCTAGTTAATTATATCTCTTACTTCTAAAAGTTTTAATTCTTGGTTTCCTTTTTTTTCCTTTAGCTTTTTTGAACTTGCCACTTCTCTTCTATTTCATTTCTTACCATAGCTAAAACACCCACAATTGGTGTACATATGGCTCCCTTTTCTACAACCGTAGAGAATTTAGTGTTTTCAGGCCCACCACTATGTTCTGTGAGTTATTAATAAGGTCCTCCACCTATTGTAGTTCCTCTGGATTGGACCTCTCTCTTGCTTGATTGACTAGCCCAGCTTCACCCCATAGGTGACCGTGATAGAACATTTCTACCTTCTTCCACATTATCTAACCTCTCATTATTTTGAGTTGAATCATGATTTAGATTTTGCATCTTATCCATTTCCAAATTGTGGGCATTAACCTCTTCTTCTTCATACATATTAGGGGGTAGTTTTTTAAACTCAAGATGCAAAACATAACAATCTTCAACCAAGCGGCATAAAATACGATAATTAGAGAAATAATGAGGATGTTGTTTCATAAATGCCTTCTGCCAATAGCCATATTGAGTTGTACTAATCAACACTTCCTCCACATCAACTTGGGTTAAATCCATCTCCAACAAAAATTGAGCAGCTGAAGAGAAAAGAATCTCATGGTTAAACAGAGAAGTTTGAGACCAAGGAACCTAAAACAGATTGGGACTATTGGAGCCTCAGTCTGTGGATCAAAATCCACAAACCACTATAACAATTTAATGATTTTGTTATGTATCTTCTTGTATTTCTTTGTAAAAATCCACACAATCTTCCTCTCTACTCAGTTGTATCAGAATGTGTCATCCATCCAATAAACCAATTTCCCACTCACCAAGTAATTTCAACCCATCAAAAGTTTTCCTCACCAACTCCTTTTCGGGATGTCCATAGAGAAATTTTACCACTAAAGCAAATTTACAGCTAGAAGAGAGGTTAATTGTGTCTTGATCAGAAAGAAAGTTTGCACGCTTACAACTCAAGTGTGTCTTGATCAAAATTGATATTAAGAAACATCTTTAAAATGAGTGAGTTAAACTCTTTCAAGCTTAAAAATATAATATTGTTATTTATATAAACCAAAATATAAAAATATTTTATAAATATCAAAATTTATATTCCATTTACAAGTTATGATGTGATTAATAATAAATTATAAATTGCTCTTAAATTATTGTTAATTCAGATTATTTTAGCTTTTTTATTTATAAAATTTTATATATTTATTTTTTTTTATCTAAGTCATTTACCTTAGTAAAAATATTTTTACTTAGAATGAGTTATACTCACCCATGTAAGAGAGAACTTAGTGATAAGCAACTTTTTCGATTTGAGGAAGTGAAATTTGTTGTCTAACATCAGATGTGGTAGATTTTTTAGATGTAGGCTTAGTCCATCAAACCACATAAAAACATTAAGCTTGCTATTTCTCTAACTTGTAGTTGTAATACCTTATTATTTACTTACAAATTTTTAAATTTTGCTCAAGTTCTACTCTTATAAATTAGTGTCAGTCGCCAAATTAGAATTATGTCGGTTGCTTTGAAAATAATTTAATTTAATATGTATATAATTTTGATTTTGAAAAATAGCATTTTAATCTTGAAAAATGAGACTAAATAGATCTCATATATTTGATAGTTTAAGTAACCAAGCACGACACCAAAAGTAATACACCATCCTAAGAGATAGGCAAACTACTTGGCGATGAGCTCAATTATACAAACTAAGGAATTTATGACAACATCAGAGTTCTAAAAGAGTTAGAACTTATGTTGCACAACACGATTATGTAAAAGCCTAAAGATAGTGTGAGAATTTACGTCATACTAGACGAACAACCTAGAAGTCCTAAGGGTTTCTATTATTTAAGTTTAAGGAAAGTTTTGCTGAAGTAGATTTTCTTTGTTTGAGTCTTGAACATCATCTAGAATTTTCCTCTATCTACTTGTAACTTGTTTTGAACTTCTTTCTGTGATGGTTACAGAATTCATGGTTCATATTTACTGTTGAGTTCCAGGCCTGGTGTAGTGTCCCTCCTAAACATATGTCCTACTATTGTCTACCCTAGGGTTCTTTCATAGGTATTGTAAATAGGCTAATGAAATATATACAATAAAGCATAATGAGAAACTGCAGAAAAAAAAAAAATTGGTAGTAAGTATCTGCTACCTACAATGCTGCCACTGAAAGGGGTCGGAATTATAAGTAGAGCATGTAAATATTATGAAAGATTAAACAAGCACATAAGAAAGGTGTATATGTGTATATAAAATTCATGGTACATATGTGAAAGATAAAATCTGGCTATAAGAATTCAAGTTAGGGGTAGGCTCAGGCTCATAATTTTTAGGGACATCCGTAGGCAACCATAAGCAATATGTTTGCTTTGTTCTGTCCAAGCCTAGGTAGAAACTACCAACCGAACAATCGAAGGAGGGCAACTCCTTTCCCAATCAAAGTGAACAAGTGAACTTGTATAGAATAACATCCAAAATTCTTGATTTGTTAGGCATATAAAGTGAAATTCTTACTTGGCAATCAAAAATAGTAATGTCACAAGAAAAGATTTGTTTTGTTATGTTATACATATGTATTTTGTAAATCAAACAATCCGCAAAATTAATCACTCTAATTAAGCTAGAGCTACAGGCAACCTAAAAAAGTAAGGGGCAATTTCTTACCAAGTATTGGTGAATAGTAACATCGATCTAGCACCATACCCAAAAGTCCTTGAGTCAGGGGATACTATTCTATTATTCTACTTTTAGCACCATAAGCATTTCACATCATTGCCTTTAACACTAAACCATCCAACTTATAGCCGACCTCGATGATCCAAATACTATCATATTTAAAATATCCTCAGTCACCCACAATGGTCTGAATACCATATCCAAAACTCATACCCTTGAACATTGGGTTTTCTTGTAGGTTGAGCTGTAACTAGAATTCCTTATTAATGCTATGGGTTGCAGGGGCTCAAGTCATATCATGGCGAATCCTTATGTTCTTCTTGTGAATAATTTTCCTCAACAAATTATAACCAACCTGAGTGTCCTCTAAAAGGTCCAAAATCTCACGAAGATGTTCCGGAGATGGCCCCAAATAGCTTTAGAATCTCCTAGATCATTTTAAGTTCACTTGATCTTGCTTATACTGTTGAGTTGATTAGCCTAATTACATTAGGAGTCTTTCATGTTTTAATTGTGCTCAGTGTAGTCTTGATGTCTTAATTAGCCCATGAGTGAGGCAAATGGTTACCCTTTCAATGTCATGTTAAAAATTATATAGGTAAACACCTATAAGGGTATACTTGAATTTTAGGGAATTTTACACTTTCTTCTCTTAATTAGGCTTGAGATTGTAGTGTTTTATAGGGTTTATCATAATTTGTATTTTCTTCTCTAATCCCCTCCAAATAATATTAAGTCAAACTTAACTCACTATCAAGCTCTTAAAGGCTTAGGGGTAAACTTGTAATTTTGAAAAAGTTTTATAAAGCGTGCTTGATCCTTATTAGAGGATTGAATTATGCTTATCCATTTATCAAAGGTTGTGTATTAGTGAGTTAATGATCTCCTAATTCATACCCCTCACTCTTGGATCATCTAAATTCATTCTTTCTTCACATGGCCAACAATTTTGAATAATTACAATTTTACTCTTTGTAAAAAAAGTTGTGAGTGGGTTACTACCCTTACTTGCCCTTATGTTTCAATCATCTTAGTAGATTAATCATCATAAAGCTTACCCATTTTACCTCTGGTTTAATATAAAAAAATTAGTTAAAGTGTAAAATTTCAAAATCACCATTATAGCCCTAATGTTTATCCCCCATAACTCTTATATTTTTAATCAAATGACCATGAAACTTTACTGACCACTTACTCATAGACTAATTAAGACATCAAAAGAGAATTTATATTTTTCTGAAAATTAATGATTATTTTGTAATTATTTAAACCCATAATTATGATTTTTCAAAATTTATTAGTTTGGTTATTCAAAACTTTGACTTTAGAAAAATTTTATGGTATTGCTAAAAGTTAGAGAGCTACTTAAAGAAATTTTCTTGATTTTTTTAATTATATTTTAATTTTAATGTCTTTTTTAAAATTTTTGTAATAAATAAATACATAGAAAATAAATTTTTTATTTTCAAAAAATCATTTTTTATTTTTCGTTAACCTTTTTCACACCAGTAAACTCAGCCAACTTGATTTTATATTTTTCTACTTTTTATTTTATTTTTTATAATTATTTTATTCAATAATTTGTAGAAATAAAGAACATTATATTTAAGTACTCAAAATACATTTTCATGCCTTTCAACATTTATGATTATTGTCTCTTATCAAAGAAAATTTTATGATATTTTAAAATATATTATAATTTTGCAATTTTTAATTATTTTAAATTAGAAAACTACTCATAAATATATTTTTAATTTTATCTTCAGTTTTATTTTTCCTAACCGCCTTTGACATCTATGACTTTACTAAACTTGATTTCACATTTTTTTTATTTACATTATTTTTTTTATAATTATTTTAACTAAAACTCGCTATTTTTCTTAGAATATAGATTTTGGTATCAAAAATACATTTTTTGACTTTGAAATTTTTATGGGGTATTTCTAAAGTGATTGCCTTAGGCTAGAGGACATTTTATAACATTTTGGCCTTTATCTAGATTTTTATAATTTTCTTTTTTTTAAATGGATAAATATTAGCAAAATGTATTTTTTATTGATGCATCTAACTTCAGTAGACTCAACAAACTTGATTTTATAATATTTTTATGTATATTTCATTTTTTTTATATTTTTTTAGTTGAAATAGAAGAGATTAACCTAAATAAGTAGGGATTTTAGGGTTAGAGGCGCTCTCCGACCTTGAAAAAATCAGAAAGATCCCTAATATCAACAAACCCTAAAAATTTCAAGCCATGATGATTAATAGTTAATTAATTTTGGATTAAACAAGTTTTAGAGTAAATAAATAATTAAAAATTAGAAAGTACATAAACATTTTTAATTTAAGAGTCACTGGATTCTCTTCTGTTCACTGAGCATGGGGATATTTTTTATTTTATTTTTCTAATTTTTTATACCAAGTTATGATTTTTAAAGTTATATCCCATTTTTTGTATTTATTTAAATATGAAAATCCCAATTTTCCTACTTAACCACGTCAGCACCAACTCATCCTTGATAGCTCCAAAACTTCGTGCGGTGCGTCATGTCGGGTTGTGCTTTACCCATTAGCTGCCTCGTCACTTTGCAGTCTCATTTGTTGAGTCAAGTCGATATGTCGTCTATCACGATCCTAGCTGCTCGTTTCAAATACACATGAATGGATGACATCCGTTCATCATCCCAAATGAACCCTAATCTGTGAATCGTCCTAAACTCTAGAGCTAAGATCTCTCTCGATACTTAACCAAATTCATTGTGGTTTGTTCCTAAACCTTCATTCAAGTGAGCCGAACACATATATGTGGCTAAGTGGACATGGATTGTTCATTCTCTTCATAAAATACCAAACCGAGGAAAAAATGTGAATTTCGAGCTATACCTTTACTCAAGGCCTCAATTGGGTTGGTTGAGAAGTCTTCTCTTAACATCATGAACCTCCTCCAAGTGTTGATTTGCACTAAGGGTGTGGTCTAGGGCTATGGTAGAGTGCTCGAGAAAGGGGGCTTTTGATTGAAAAAGGGATTTTAGGCTATTGTGGAGCTTATGAAAGGATCAATTTGGAGTTTTGAGGGAGTTGGTGAAATGGTCGAAAATACATTGGATTTCAGTGGAGAAATTAAGGTTTTGAGGTTGAGGAGAGGGGCTAAAAATGATGAGAATGAAGTTCATGTGAGTGTAGGAGTGGTTTGGAGACAATTGGGTAGATTTTCCCCTATGTTTGAACACTTCCTCTATTTTGGCAGTGAGGGGGTTCTTGTTATAGGCTCAACCATGGAGCATCACTGGCCCAAATAATAGGTCCAAGTTGGTGCTTATGTGGAGGGAATATAGGGGCAAGAATTCAATGACAGTGTGCCACATTAGATGGGCTCAATTTTGGGTTTTGGTCCTTGGGTGGCTTCTTGGTTTTTGGTTTTCTGGTGGCCAAGGTGGCCGACCAGACCAAGGGATGTCACCATCTAGCTGAGGGAACTCAGTGGTGAAGAATGGTGAAGCCAATTGGGTCCAAGCATGTGAAGATGTGTTTGATCAAAAAGGAAAGGGGTTTGGGTCAACTTGGGTCTATCTTGGATTTAGGCTCATGGAAATTGATTTGGGTGGCCTCCAAGGTGGCTAGGGCTGATGGTTACCATGTGGGTTCAGATGGTCAAGGCTAATCATGTGTAGGATTAGAATTATTTAGTATTTATTTTATTTCATAATTTTGTTGATTCATTACTTTGTAATTAATTTAATTATTTAGTTTGGCCAATTGATAAGTTAAAACTTGTTGTGAATCATAATGAACCGGTAGGGCTTACAATTATTCAAATAGTAAGAATCACATTGCACTATTGGGCGAAGGAAAAGTAGTCTATAGGGTAATGCAAATAAATAGGGAGATAAGTTTTGATGGGTGTAAGTTGGAGATTTTAGGGTGATAGACTAGATTTATAACCAATTTAATCTAGTGTTTGGAACATAAAGCTTGGTTAGCCAAATTGAGGGCTTATGTGGGCATTCTAGAGTGACAACTAAAATCTACCCAACATAACTAAGGATTTAGGAACTTAACTCTAGGTTAGCCAATGTTCATTATGCACTTGAAAGAGGGTAAAGTAGGTATGCTTCTATTTTCCACAAAACTATATTTAAATTTATAAACATTTGATTCCTACATTGATTATAATCTCATTGAAAGGAGAAGGGTTTTTCATACAATTTGAACTCTTTTACATAAACTAGTTTAGAAAAAATTAGCATTTTCTTTAGGTTTAGAAATAAAATTTTTAGGTATTAGTTACTTTTTTTACACATACAATTTTGACCTTAATTCCTAGATAATTTACCCTGCAGTTTAAGTAGAGTTTTACTAAGTCGAGAAAAAGAATTTATTCCTTCCCCGTAGGATCGATACTTGGGGATTAAAGAAAATTCCTATACTACTTGAAATGATACATGCACTTGCGTAGTATTCCTAATGTGTAAAATTAAATTGTGGAGAAAAACAAAAATTATTTGTTAAATAACACTGAGTCGAGAATAAAGGGTGCAAGCACATACGGGCAGTGAGAGTCAAGTTTTTGGCACCATTGACTGAGATTGAAGTTGAAGTAATTACACACTAATCATGAACAAATTGTGTCGGGATAAATGGCTTAATGGAGCATAAATTGCGGGCTGATGTGGCGATGATGTGGAAAGCGCAACAATTGGCAGAGCGACGCGTGGACACCAAGAGACCGCACAATAATATTTTGTTGTTATTTTAGTGTTATTTTGATTTTATTTATGTTTAATCATGATAGTATTAACACTGCATTTTTGAATCTGTCTTGGATGAGGTGGTGTCGACATGGTTATGTAGAAAAATCAGACTTTTTGGGTTTATTTAATTATATAAAATTAAATAAAACTTATAAAAATCGTATCTTGGTGTAGAAAATTCACAAAAATAAAACAAAAATAGCCTTGTACTCAGTGAATAGAGAGGAATTTATTGGACCAAAAATATATAATATTTATTTAATATTTATTTTTATTTTAAATAAATACCTTAAATCATATTTTAATTATAAAAAATTAAATTTCAATGGAAATGACTTGAAACTTTTAGGGCTTGTTCCTTATGTAGCTTGGGTAGTTCTCAGATTTTTCCAAAGTTAGAGAACCCCTCTAATCATTAAAATCCTAATTTTTCATGGAGATTATTTCTTTTATTAAAATAATTTTAAAAAATCAAATAAAAATAAAATTTCAAAGTCAACCTTGTTGAGTTCTCAATTGTTAGAGGGACCAGAAAAAAAAAATCATATTTTAAAATTAAATATTTATTTTTCTATTTACACTATTTTAAAAATTATTTAAAAATTATAAAAATTAAATTATATTTCAAAGAACTATAGAAATTGTTCTGATTTTGCCTCTGACTTTAATCAGCATTATAAGAACTTTTCAAAAATAGAGAACAATCATTTGAAATTAAAAATTTTGGACTGAAATAAATACATAAAAATTACATATTAGAAAAATATAATTTCTTCTCTAGTGTGCCATATAACCCATGAGTAGAGCCACATCAAACTTACATGGTCATTTGAATTGAAATGAAAGAGATTGATGGTAGATCACCCTAGGGACAAAAAATGGTAATTTTTGGGATTTTACACTTTAACAAAGATTTAGGTCAAACTAGTGGGATAATAGGTAATATTGATGAAATTTAATCCACTATAATGATTGAAACACAAGGGTAAAAATGTAGAAATCAATTCACTACAATTTCTATAAAATGGTAAAATGTAATTATTTGAGAGGTTATACATTTGGAATACATGAAAGTTTGAATGATCTAAGAGTGAGGGCTATGGATTAAGAGATCAATAACTCACTGATTTGGAGCCTCTAATCAATTGATTAATACAAATCATTTTTTTTTCTTTAAGAATTAAACATTTCATAAAATTCTTTCAAAAATTACAAACTTAACCTTACAACCTTGAGAGCTTACTAAAGAACTAGGCCCGATCTTATATCATATAAAGAAGATTAGAAAATTAAACATAAGTAATCATGAAAACCTTAATACACTACAAGCTAAAGTCCAATCAAGACAAGGGGTGGATACTCACATAACTGTTAAACATGACATAAAATGATTGATAACTTGCACTACTCAAGGGCTAATTAAGACATTCAATTCATATTAAGCATAGTTAAAACACTACTAACTCCTAACGTAAGTGAGGTGATTAATTTAACGATATAGTAAAGCCAAATGAACTTGAAATGACCCAGGAGATTATAAGAATGTTCAAGGTCACTTCTCGAGCAACTTTACAAGATCTTGAACATTTCAGAGGACATTTCGGCTTATCTAAATTTGTTGAAGAGAATCATCTTTAAAACATAGGGATCCACCAAGATATGATTCGGGGACCCTTCAAATGATGAATTCTCATCACTACTTAATCTACAGGAATACCCAATGCTTAAGGGTATGAGCTTGAACATTACACTCAAATCCTTTCAACAATTGTGAATATTTAAAATGGACACATGGATCATTGGGCTGCTGTAAGTTGGCGATCTTGATAGTAAGTGCAATGATGAGAATGACATCTATGTATGTGAGGAGTACTGCATATCCTGAACCTGTAAAAGGTTTAAAGATTGGCATTACTGCACTCTAACATTTAATAAAAAGTTACCCCTCGCTCTCATAGATAGCTGACAGTCGATGTGACTGACTGATGAATAGTTTAATATTCAAAACATATATACATAACATTATTATGTACTTTTTGAATGAAACACATATTTTGTTTTCCAAAATAGTTACAAACACAAAATTTGCATGATAAATTAAAATTCAACTTTTGAAATGTTACTTGAAACAAATTCATGTGCCAGCCATACATACCATGTTAGGGATTGTGCTCTAATGATTTCCTGGTTGGTAGCCCTTTACCCTATGTTGGGTCTCACATGTAAGATCCTTACATTTTCCTATGAAGTCCCTTTAGGAAGAATTGACTTTGGTCCTGATTTTGAGCTCCCCCATTACTGAAAATATTACACCCATCTCTGATCTTCTATATGTACCAACTAATTTGCTTGACATGCTTATGCTTTTTCTCATGTTTTATTTAATGCCATGCACATTATTATGTTATGATTATGACACTAACCTTGCAGCAGCGATAGGATTCGCATATGCACATGTTTAATTTACTTTTTATTGTGCTTTACTACACTTCTCTGCATTTTATAGCATGTTTAATTTAATGGAATTCTAAAGACCCCTAGGGTAGACAAAATTAGGATATATTCTAGGTGGAACCCTAAGATAGGCCATGAGACTCAACATTAATTGCATGCTAACATATAAACTTTAAACCCAAAATTCGTATGACATGGAGCTCAAAGCAATCTTATGGCCAGCACGACGAGGATGCAAGGAAATGATAAAGGACTTTCGCCGACAAATCAAGACCCGACATGAAAAAGATCTAATTCAACTAAACATTCCTTAGAATTAAACAACATAACTCATAGAACTTCGAGGTTTTTTTTCTAGCACAACTTAAATCCTAACACTAGCTTTAGGCCTTTGCATGACCATGTTGTGCAATATAAGCCCTAACTCTTTTTAGGATTCAGAGGTCATCGTTTAGTACGTCATAAATCCTTCTATATTCTTAGGCTATTTGCACGACCGGATATCGTGTGAATGTAAGCACTAAAATTTAAATAAATTTTAGGATTGAGACATTTAAATAACATTACTTCTAAAACATAAAGCCAAACATTAGGATAGTTGGGAGGTCACCAGGATTTTCCTCAGATTCGTAGCAACCCTTACCTTCTCACTCCCATTTGACTTTCTATATCTAATATTAAAAACTAAAATTAACTATAGAGGCTTGCCTTGAATGACTTCGGTCATTTAAGATGTAATTAACTATAGAGGCTTGCCCTTTATAGGGAACTAAGAACCCAGGTAAAATAAACTCTATCTAATTTTATATTAGGTAGGAGAACTTGTTAGTTACACATAAAAGGTTCACAGAACGAAATAGAGTCATTAATTTTCTAGTTTAAATGATTGAACCTAATATCAAGTGGTGCACTTATCTTTCGAGATAGTATATCACTTGGAGATTGTGCTCAATTATCTAAACTATCAGATATGTGAGATCTATTTGGTCTCATTTATTTCAAAATACTATTTTCAAAATCAAAATTATATATATATATATATAATTAAATTAAATTATTTTCAAAACGACCGACCAAAATTTCAGCCGACAATATGATTTAACTTCTCATGCTCACAAACATTCTCCTCTATTGGGCTCCTGTAGACATACCCTTTTTGGGTAGCATAATAACTTACAAACAAACATTTCACAGCTCTGAGAT
>JXCR01139698.1:156727-218567 GCA_002079205.1 Phalaenopsis hybrid cultivar | reverse complement strand
ATATATATATATATATATATATATATATATATATATATATATATAAATTTAAATCATTTCCAAAGTCTAACTGACACTTTCTTCCTCTCCTCATCTCCCTCCAATGTCCAGTCAAACTCACCAAATCCACCCCAAAGCCCCTTCCACTCCCCATGCTTGGTCATTCGTTCTCTCAGACCTTCACTGGCTTGTGCAGCTTTCCCTCATTGTTGTTCACGTTGCCTCCTCCTCTACTTTCCCCCATGCATATGAGTATGAATTTAATTGTTACATCGCCCGCACCTATTCTCTATTTCTTGTCGGTGATAGTTGTACTATTGCAGATCTTGATGATGAGTACCAAGACAAACTTAAGGTTTGTTTGGGGCAGCTACAACATATTAAAAAGCTGTTGCGCAGATGCTGCTACGGATAAGCTGACTGTCTATTTGTTTTTTAATTGTTTCAAAACATGTGTGTTGCAGCTATTTATGAACAAATGAACTTTTCCCCATACTATAATGATGTTTTTAACAAATTTATTCATATTAGTACATTACATACTTGAAAGAAAACATCTAGTTTGAATGTTATAAGACAAAGTAGACACCTCACAAAACTGCGAGTAACACGACAATCAAAATAAAAAAGACTAATAAAATAATAATTAATAATATGATAATATTATTTTTAAAATGCACGTGGTTTATGTCATGAGATAAGAAGTCCTCCAAGGAAACTCGTCACGCCCAATCTACCCACCTAAGGAAGTTGCAGTTTTCTATTTTTCTCCTCGGACACATGTAAAACTGTCTCACGTAGCTATGTGGTTATCGCGAAGTAAGCAAGGAACGTTGTAGCTCATAGTATTAGTACAATGCAATAGAGGTACAAGAAGTCCTCGAGCTCATCATTTATGAAGGTTTCTAACAACAAAGAAGAAATTCTTTGATGCAACATTAGCGAAAAAAATTAGAAGTAATCAATGCAAGTTTTATTAAGTTGTGAGGTCTCAGAGAACACAATATATAAACCAATGAATCTATCACTACAAGAAGACAACGGACCTTATAAAAATAGGGTTTTTGGTTTCTTTTAGACCATGTAATATCAAGCTTGTATGTTTCACATATGCGTATCCCACAATATGACCCATTTTTTCTGTCACGCTCCAAAAGTTCTTTCGATGACACCATGTAAGGACAAGTGTCTCTTGTTAAATGTTTCTTTCCTACCCTTAACGACTTTGTTGGATCTTTCAAAATTGGGAATGTGATATTTCATATTAAAAAATGGCCTTAAAAACTCTTTTTATAAGGACATATATTATTTATTTAATACAAAGACAAGAATTAATATTACACTGAGAAAACATCTAATTAGGATTTATGTGGAGAAAACCTGGGGGTGGATGAATAAAGTTGTGCTTCCGAGTTCTTGTGGAAAATTTGAATATACGACTGTCGTGTGCACTATCTTCCCAACCAATCATAACAAAAATAAAACACATGTTCAAGTCACATACACCAACATTACTTTTTGTGTTGGTGATCCACACCACCCAATGAATGTAACATTTTCATTATTCAAAACACTTGCATCCATGTGTGTTCCATCGATTGCTCTAAGACAATTCTAAGAAAATTAATAAGGGTATGTAAATGAATGTATTTATTTGACTACTAGAGTTAATGAATAAAAAAATTACCTTAATATGTGACATATACTGCATGTCATGTGCAATCTCTATGGGAGTCCATTCAAATTTTAGGTCATCTAGCTTGATAATTTGTGATGATAAACTAAATAGAACATCTTCTAAATAAATTATATTTATAAATAAGCCTAGAGCAGAAAATAATAAAATGTACGATAAAAAGCAAATATCCAAAGCAGCATTGATAGTGTCTCAATAATATCCAAGCAAATATAAATTATTCAAGTAGAAAAACAAAAATTGAAGCACCCATGATAACTTTAAAATAACTTAAATAATGGACCCTAAGGTTAGGGGCCATCACATAAAAGACTCTCTGAGTTGGGTCTTCGAACAACTTCATAGAGAACAAATATGACGACATGTTTTCGTAAATCTTTGGAGTTGCCTCCAGAATTCGCATAACCTGCTAAATGGAAGTTACTTTTGATGGGATGGGATCATTGGTGCATGATGCAACTAAATATGAAATTTGGCTTTTAATGAAAACAACACCTTCCTTTTTCTTTTTCTCAACTTTTCGTCACTTTAATCAACTGATGGATTCAACTTCATTTAGGTTGGGACTAGGGCCTTCATTGGAGTCCGTTGTTTGTTCGACATCCAAGAGATCGGCCATGCCACCGAACACTTGTTCACAAGAATTTTATGCATGATTTTTTGTTTCCACGACTCCCCCGAACATAAGATCAAACTTCTCTTCCAGCTGATGCGACTAAATTTAAATTTTATTTCCAGTTGGTAACACTTACAAAGTAATGAGAGATGGATAGGTTAATGTTAATGAAAAAAATAAAAAAATGATTGAAGGAGTCGCTTTTCATAAATTCTTACCTTGAGTCTCTCGGCTCACCATTCTTCTAAAGCGTCAATTATTTGATTTATCAGATCCCAACCCAGGCCCGTGGATCCTCGCTTCAACTTTTTCTAATTTTTTCATTCTTTTTTCAATTGATCTCATTTTTTTTCAATTGCATCATATCGTATTCCCTTTTCTTATTCCCTTCCTGAACTTTCCTTAAACTTTTCTATAATATTTTGTTAGCCATCCTTATTAAAATAGGTTGTTGTCCTATTTCCCAATTCAACCTCCTTGAGGCAGAGGATGCAAACTATTATTTTGGTATCTTCATCGTACATAGTAGAAGAACTGAATTTTTTTATTTTAACCATCGTTTTACTAACATTAAAAGAACTAATCATCATAAATATTTTCCATAATAAATATAAAATGGAATTTAAGATCCCACAACTCAAGGAAAACAAGCATTGCCAATGAACAAAAAATAACTACCAACACCACACCACCCCACTACCACCACCAGCATTACCACACATACCACTAACACGACACGACCACCACCATCACTAACACAACCACCAACACACAACCACTAACACACATACAACTGTCACACCACCACCACCACCACAACCACAACTGACACATCTCCACTACACGACAGCCACTAAACACATGACCAAGAACACAACATTACCAATCCCACCACATTACCACTACTACCACAATACTCACCTACCATCACCAACATCATCACACATACAACCAACACGACACCACTGCCACCAGCACATAACCACCAACACAACACTACTAGCACACAACCACCAACACACAAAATCAACACATTACCACCTCCACCATCACAACCACCACACCACCACCAACAACACACAACCACCACCACCATCACCAACACATAACCACTAGCACAACACCACAAACACACAACCACCAACACAACACCACTGACGCAACCAACACCACACCACTACAAACATCACAATCACAAGCACCACATCATAACAATGACCATCATCACTACCATCACCAAAAAGAGCAATGAGTCACATGAACCTCAATAAATTTCAAATTTCACATAAAAAGAATATTCAATGTGGTCATTTCCTCTCCCTTTTTCAACCATAAAGAATATTCAATTTGGTTCAATGTAATGAGTCATATGAAGCCCTAACCACAAAACATCAACCAGTGATTGCATTGAACCAAAAACCATAAGGAGCAAAGAGGCAAATTCTTAAAAACTCATATACTAAAGTAACAATTTCTCTCTCAAATGCAATATGGTATTTTCCCATCAAATTCTCTATCAAATGGTTTCATCAATTTCTCCATAATCATAAAATAAAGCCGCAAAATACAATCATAGAACTACTTCATAAACTGCAAAAAATCAAACCACAATTGACAATCACAAAGATAAGCAATTGAAAGAGTCGTAAAAACCAATCTACCACGTAGAAAGCCAAAAACCACAACCCTAAATCCTCAACATCAACCACAAATCTCATAGGACGAGGTAAGATGAGGGGGAAAGAGAGGGGTAAGAAGATACAAGAGGATGGCAAAGAAGAGGGACTTAGAACCAAAGAGAAGGGGGGAATGAGATGAGAGTGTCACCGTAGACCATTGACCAGAGTTAGGATGGAGAGAAGAAGGGAGCTAGAGCATGAATACCCAAAGTACAATAGTGAAAAAAACTAAGGGCACGTGAACAAAACTGAGGCCACGCAAAGAAAACTGAGGGCACACAAAGAATTTTAGGCGAACAAAATGCAGGCTACGGGGTCGAACTTGTGGCCTATTTTTCAAACAGGTGTTTTTGCATTATAGGGTTGTGCCATAACTAAAAAGCTGCCCAAAAGTGCCCTTAATTGGCATGTGGATTCTGCGATTAAGGACATTGAAGCCCTTAAGGTTGAGGTTTCTCAGTTTAAGACCAAGGTGTGAGACCTCATCGTAGCAATGTCTTTGCTAAAAGTGCTCTAGGCTGAACGAGCTGCACTTCTAGGCTACATCAATACATTTGAGAATGTGGTGGATACGTTTTCTAGCATGAATGAGGATAAGAGGGAAAATATTGCAAAGAGAGAGAGAGAGAGAGAGCTTGAAAAGCAAGAGATTTAGAAGAGGAAGCTGGATGAGAAGAATGGGGAATTGAGGCAAAGGATATAGGGGCAACCAAAGAGCATGAGAGATGTAGAGAGGGTGACGAGGGAATTGCATGCTATGGAGAGGGATATTGCAGAGGGGGAGAGTAGGTGGAGTGAGATGGAGAAGGCATGGACACTTAACTCTGGGCAAAGTTTGGTTGCGATGCAGATTTACATTAAATAGAATTTATTAAATCTAGGAAATTCTGTGAGCTCGCGGCGTAGTTGGAGCGCGCGAGCAACAGAGTCAATCTATTTAATTTGCTTCACAATCAGATTTGATATATCAAGATTTACATTACAAAGCAGACAGAATGGGAGAGAATTGGATTTAAGTTAGAGTTGGATTTCATTTTCCCCTTTTTTGGGGTTTGGCTAGTTTAGGTTAAATTCATGGCTAAATTCTATTAAAAGTGTGCTACCAAACACTACTTGAATTGAAGAGGAAGTTTAGGGAAATCAGGGCTTCGACACAACAATGAAAGCAATTAGGAAATTACAAATGGGGAATAATGTCCAGATTTTTCTCATTTCAAAGGCTTCTTCTGCAACTGAGGTCATTGAAATTGATTACAAAACTAAGCTGAAGCCAGCGATTAGTGCTCTAATAGAGAAGGCAAGGAAATCCACGGTTTCAAAAATGAAAGAGCTAATCAATTTGCAAAAATAATCACTTGAGAATGACAACATGATTGATGGAAAGAGAACTCACAACACAACCATTCAAAATAAAATTAATGAGATTGAAATTCAGGTTGTTTTGATACCAATTATTGAAAATTTTTGGAGAGAAGAGAGAGGTTTGGATATTTTGAAATGGTTGAAAAGAAGTGGAATTTTATTTCTAAGCTTTGCTGAGTCGTTTTCAGCTTACATGACAACAAGTTAAGCCTATTTATAGACATGAGAGATAAAATCTAGAATATTCTATAATTCTTGCAATTCTTTCTTGAAAAACATATTTTAGATTCTTCATATTTAAATATTCTAGAATATTCTTATTTAATACTAATATCATAGAATCTTCTGCCCAACAATGTATAGAATGTTCTAGATTATTGAAAAAATATCATTAATCTTATTACAACTAAACTTCTTTTGATATCATAATTATCCATATTTTCATGAAGAGCGTGATAGAAAGCTAATGAATGCAAGGTTAGTTATGTTATAAAATATGTTAAGCAGAACAAATAGAGTTTTTTTTTATTTAGTATCTGGCAAGCGGATAAATGGAAATACTTTACAGTTTAATTTATCGAATTTGCTCTGCAAAGATTTGTAAATAGTGTCTGAAGATGGAGAGAATATTACGTGTAGTGTTCACACGTATGAACACTCAATTAGTGGAGAGCACATGAGAGTAGTAAGTTCACATGCATGGTGGCATGGCCTCTTGTGGTTGATTATCCGAACAAGCAGTTGTCTGCACGCAATTTTTTCTCCAAAAAATTGGGATTGAAGTCATTCACAGGCTCTAGACTCTACTTCTAATTATACTCTAAGCTTGATGCCTAACATCAAATACAAGAGAGTGAGTAGATGGTAATGAGACATTAGACAAATTATAAGAGCTTGAAAGAATAGAAAACCTTAAGCCAAATAAAGATCGAGAATAAAAGACCAATTGAATGTTTTTGATTCAAAATTTATACAATTTGAGTATTTGATGATTATGTGTATAATTTTTTGTCTTGCCAAAATTTTAATACTTAAATTTCACATTTAAAAATTTGGAAAACTTTGAGCTTTCAAAATTTGAATTGTGGATAGATTACAGGGAGAAAATGTTAAATTGAATTCAAAAGAATTGATGGTTGACAATTGAAATAAAAAATTAATTTTTAAGTATAGATAGCTAGCCACCTCTTCCAAAAAGATAGTTAGGCTCTTTAAAAAGGTACACAATTATTTATTTGTATCTCTTTGTAGCCAGCTCCAACTCTTCCCACTTTTTTTAATAAAAATTTCTTCTTATATAAATAAGCTAAATATTCTATGCCGAGGAATGGAAATGTTCGATGTGTTTTAGGGTTTTAGATTTTTTTTTTTTTGTCAATTTAAGAGGGTTTTAGTGGTAATGATGATCATCATTTAAGGGATTTTGTGATCTCTTCAGATCTTATCACTTTACTAAGTGGTAAGTTAATAAAATGTAAAGTAACCCAATTCATACTTTGCTTTATACGCCTTCTATACTTCTACACTATTTTCCTTCCCATTCCATTTCAAATTTACTCAAAGTTTTCATTGAACACATGAGTGTATTGGAGTAACATAGAACAAAATGAACTTGGTATGTCTAATGGTTAAATTTTTTAATAAGCCAAAGTTTAGTGTGAACACATGAATTATTATGTATAATGAGCATGTATAGAATAATATCATGGTGTTGACATCATATTCTATTGCACAATTTTCAAGTTTAGTTATATAAATGGATGATGACTAGAGTATAATTAGCAATAACAATGAAAAAGTGGTGGATGAGCAACTTACTTTATTTCATGGTATAAATTTTCCCTTGTTTAAAAGAGTTATAAGGCTATTAGTGGTTGAAGATTGTTTAGGAAGATTTAAAATAAAAACATTTTTATATGAATTTCCTTAAAGAAAAGAAAAAGTATTTGCAGTAATACTCATGCTTGAGGATGATATAAAATGATGGTGGTTGGGGCAACATAAGGAAAGTTATGAAGGAGATTAATATTCATGATTTCTTGGATGGAATTTATAAAGTGTTCCAAGACTTTTTTTCCTCATCATCAAACCAAAAAATATGAAAGCAGTCTCTTTAATTTGTTATATGGATAAAATAATGTTATGCTACACAAAGATAAGTTTATAGTACTAGAAAAGCACTTTATTTTTATTTCATTTTATAATATTATGCAACACAAAGCTAAGTTTATAGTACTAGTTAAGCACTTTATGTTCTTATGGGTGGATGTCTTACTACTTGTTATTTACTTAATGGGCAATATTTAAGTATGGGTACTCTAGACATAGAGTGAAGGATTATTCTCAAGGAAAGCTAGCATAAATGTTGGAGTGCATATCTGAATGTCAAGAATAACAAAAGAGATAGAGTATCATTTCTCCAAGGTCATTTATGCAAGATTATATGGATAGAAGCGCACACACGCGCAGAAGCGCACACACGAGCAGACGCGCACACACATATATACAAACATACAAACATACAAACATACAAACATACAAACACACACATACAAATATACACACATACAGACAAACAAACATATAAATATGCAGTACATACAAACACACACATACACACATGCACACACACGCGCACACACACATAGACACACAGACATACATACATACAAACATACACACATATAGACATACATACATACATACATTCATATAAAGATGCCCACAGACACACATGTATGCACAATAACCCCAAGATATCCTTGAAATAACCTCTGCGGTTCCACTTCAATAACCCCGAAACAACATCCGCGATGTAGCACGCGCGGCGGTATATTATTGTAGTATGCACGTAAAGCTACGTCACGAGTCCGGACAAAGTTTTTTTCCATATTAAAGACATTTTTAAATTTCACACATACCCCCAATTTTTTATTAAATTTCCACTTGAATTTTATAAATACATAAAATTTGAGTCCGCACACAAATTGTCTTAATTTTCAAGTGAAAGCCTTCAATACATTGATCTCTAGTTTCTAAATTGAGTTCTCCAAAATGTAGAAAACAACTTGATGGTAAAGCTAAAATTCAATTCGAAATTGGGATATTCTAAGTTTCTCCATGAAGATGATAACCGGTCCAATGAAGACGAACAAAGATACTTGACTTCTGGACCTGGAAACACAATTATGTGGTGTCAAACTACATGAACACAAAATTCAGATTATTAAATTCCTCTTTCACAAGTAATACAGCAAACCTTCTTAGTCCAGCCTCATTAGGCATCCAGCATCCTCAATCTTCTTCCCTCTCTGGAGGAAGACCGCAGGGTAACAACATTTTCTGCAGAGGTAATGGGGCATATGAATAAGACGATGATGGAAACCAGAACCACATTGACAAATATTACATATTTTGCAGTAAGCATTTGTAATCAAACTTATTATATAACTCATAAGATGATGACAAGTAAACCAAACAGAAGCAATGCACCACATACAGAAAATAGATGTTTTGATAGTTTAGTCTATATCAGTATATTCATTTGTTTTTCAGGTTGAAATACAGCACAGAAAGAAATGGCCCGTTTGACATACAGGATAGTTCAGCTGAGCAAAAAAGAAACCCAAGTACAGATGCATGTATAGTCTTGCATGTTCATACCAAGAGGCTAAAATGCAGCTGTAAATGCCAAACAAGCGCAAGCAAGGAGAAATAACTTTAAGAAGGTTGTTCATAATCGCAAAATTTGAATGAAACATGAAAGAAATGCTAAACGCTAACAATTAAAATAAAATTGAATGAAAAACCCGAGATGCAAGTTCAATGTTACTGTCATTGAAATTTGTGTAGTTGCTATAAAAGTAACCTGATCAGAAAATAAGTTCTGCATCCACATCAGTAAATGAAAATCATTTGACATGTTGAAGAATGGACTGCTTGCAACTACAGAAAGCTTATAACACTTGTACAACAACAAGCATTTATCCCACTAATTGGGGTTGGCTACATGAATCATTTCTCTCCACTGTGTCCTACTAAGGGTCATATTTTCATTTAATTCTAATAAATTAATATCATTATTTATACAACATGCTCAAGTCTTTTTAGGTTGACCTTTATCTTTCTTAACATAAGTCAAATCAAAAACATCTTACTCTCCTAACAGGGTCATCAAATGGTCGGTGTTTAATGTAACCAACCATCTAAGACAACTCTCTCTAATATTGTGTACGATTGGAGCTACACCAACCCTTTCACGGATATATTTGTTTTGGATTTTATCTCTCAAGTGTAAAGCCACTCATCCACTTAAGCATTCTCGTCTCAACTACATTTAACTTAGTTTTATGCTTCTCTTTTATAGGCCAACATTCTGCGTCATAAAGTATTGTAGGTCTCACCACCATCTTATAAAATTTTCCTTCAAGTCTATGCAGTACTTTTTTATCGCACAATAGGCCCGATGCATTCTTCCACTTCAACCATCCAACATGAATTCTACTAATAAAATCCCCATCTGCATCACTATCACTTCGAATAACACACCCAAGATATTTAAAATGTTCACTCCTTTTAATGAATTGATCGCCCCTATCACTTCGAATAACACACCCAAGATATTTAAAATGTTCACTCCTTTTAATGAATTGATCGCCCATTGTTACAGCCCCACCACTAGATCTACTACTATTAAAATCCCATTCCATGCATTTAGTTTTAGATATGCTCAAATGCAAACTGCTTTTAGAAAAATTATAACACTAGTAATAACTCCAAATCATTGGCTTAATTAATCATACAAAATAATTTCTCACTGATTTATTCTAACACTAAAGACACAAACTTAATCTCCTAATCATCCTCAAGCTATAAAAACTAAATTAAAAAATTGGACTAAGATAAATCAGCCCAAAAAATTTTGAAACTTTAATCAACTATACAAGCATCATTATTGAACAATGTTCATGAATATCTATCAGGTTCTTGAAGGAAATTAATAGAAAAACAAAGATAACTCAAATATGGTTAAATTCAAGGCCAATTTTCAGCATAGTTCTACCGTCCCAAACATCCTTTAATACAAATAATAGAGTAAAATTTTCCTTCCGCCCTAGTCAGCCATCATTGGAATGTCCATAATTGTTAAGATCATATAGCTCCATCTCAATCGTGAGAGAGAGGGGGCATACTCGTACAATAAGCGAAAAAAAAAGGTGAAATTTTTTTTATTCCCATGCAAGCTCGCATGCTATACAAATGGTAGCTTGCCTGTATGATATGTTAAGACCTTCATAGCCTCCTAAATCTGTAGTCAAACATGTGACATGAATATGATTAATTTCCAGTATAGTTCAACACCGGGCCCTCCTATGATGATGCAAATCCAAATTTTACCAGTCTTAACCGTGGATGGGGTCCTTTATTTCGTTATAATGAGAGTAGAAAAGACCTTTGAATTCTTAAGTTATGATCTTCAACTGTTTGTTCACGTTAAATTGGGGGTCAGAAAGACTATAAAGTGTTTCTAAACTTAGTGTGTGTTAGAGGCGGCGATGCGGCGCCGCACCACAGTTTTTGTTTGTTCGGCAAAACGTAATCAGCGTTCTCAAAAAACTGCAGTTGAAAGTTGTGTTTTCCCACCATATCTGACTACTTGAGGCGGCTATTAGAAAGCTACGATCTAACTTTTTCAAAAAATAAAAAAAATTTTAATAGCCACTATAATTTTTTAACAGCAATTTCAAAGTTGTTTCTTCAAACCGCTGCAGCTACCTCAAACAAACCCTTATATGACTTATATGACTTTTTTATCTTACTTAACCTTTCATCATCTTTTTATTTAATCTTGTCTAAGAAAACCCTTCTTATCCAATCACACAATGTTAAACATTGGGGATATATTTAGTTTTTTTTTAGGCACAACAACCCAACTTACAATCATGTTTGATAAAATCTCACAGAGTTCCTATAGGTCTGGCATCGATAAATGACAATTAGATTAATTGATGAAATTTCAAATTTTAACTATAATTAATAATGTTTGTTTTTCTCTCATTATTATCAGGGATTTATGGGAAGTACATGATGTTATACTTCATTGTACAGTAATTATGATAAAAAATACTGGTCATACGTACATCTACAACTTATAAATCATAACAATGTGTTCGCGGTGTACCTGGTCCTGCTATTAACAATTATGATGTGTTTTCCTGTTGATATACATGTCTCATATTGACGTACATTCTTCATTGATGAAAACTCTACCTGTGGAACTAAAATTTGGTACTTCAAACATTCTTTTTTTTTCAGGATTATTTATCATGTTAGGTGAATTTAGCCTGTTGAAAATCATAACAAATAAGTATACTATTCAGCTGCAAGAGGTTCCACATGACTGAAATTTTAAGCAAGAAAGTGCAGTCATCGACACAAAGTATTAGGCCTTGGATAATGGATGCATTATGCAGTGGTGTTGCGGCTAAAACGCAACTTCAAATCACTATAAAAATTTCCATCTATAATGCACAAAACGCATGATATATCAATTTGTCCAAGGCTATGAATATTTTATTCGCAAAACTAATTTTAGCTACAGTATTCTTGTTTCAAAAATTTACATTTGTTGAATGAAAAATTATTAGCATTTATGGGGTAAACAGTTTTCTATATTACGAAAACTACTAGTTTTATATTGCCGTTTACTATAACGGTTATAGATGAAATTGAATGTAAATAAAGCATAGAGTATTTTTATAGGATAGAAGACACTTTTCTTGAATAAACTACCTAAAGGAAAACGGGAACATGGAATGTGTCTCAATTCTCCAGCAAAAAATGTCATAATGTCCCTCAGAAAAGGACATGAAGTTAAATTTCATTTGTCGAGGCATGGTATAATTAAAAGTATTAAAGTTGGCATCTGCAGAAGGACTTTGGGATGCAACAATCAATGTTTGTACTGAATCTTGGTGATGACATCATTTTTATGATGATATGATCAGATTGGAGAATTGACATTTACAATGTTTCAAATGATTATGGTAATGTAAGTGCCAATAGTCTTGTGAACGAACATGAAACTGCTTGTGATTACATTGTTTTATTCCTTCTCACCAAAAGCTTAGAATAGCCCATATTATAGCTGTAAGCACTGTAAATTGGCATTTATGACTAAATTACTTGACACGAAAAAGTATCAGTAGTTGGACTAGTACATCATTTAATAAGGGAAATTCCTCTGTTAAAAAAAAGCCATTGCTACAGGTTTTGATTATGTTGGTTTTCAAGTAAAATCACATGAACCGTTGTTGTTACAAGCACACATTAGGAGCAAAGCAAAATAAAATGCCAGCTCTACGCATCCCTTGCCAATGAAGTGCAAGCTCAGCATGTTGCATCACTTTGCTGCAACGTGCTGTAGCGCCAAGCAGTTTGGCATCTGCACAGAGTGAAATCATATTTCATAATTTCGTTCAAAATGTGAAAACAATAATTAGGCGCAAACACTTGTTTCTTCTCATTGTTCCTTGTCGTGAATGAGTCCAATGGTTCTATATTCTTTTTCACTTGAGCGAATTATTTCTTCGTCGTTTTTTCTTCACCATCACTCTGCAGTTCTTATACACTTTTCACTTGTGCTTGTTATGTTATTTTATATTTGTAGCTTATCACTCAAAAACGTTTTCTCAGGAATGCCTTTTGATGCCTCATCTTCACACTATACCTCGCTTGATATTACCTCCGCTCTTAGTCTCTAATTGATCACTCGTTATAATAGAGTATATTCTTGATTTCTAAGCACTCTGACGTTACTACATAAGTCATATCTTCGTTTTTTTTACTTTTCCTGAAAAAATTCAAATAGTTAAAAATTACTAATATTAAAAGTATAATTAAGTTTCCTAAAATTTAATTTTCAAATATGGTTTAAGTTTAATTGCTTAAATAACTATTACAAGCACATAATATGTGTATATGATATACAATGTATGAATGCTCTAGTTAGTATAAGCAGCATTTCCCTTGTCACTTTGTACATTGAAGCAAAAAAGGAAACTTAGGCATCACATCGCAATTAGTGCTCTGAAAACATCGACTTCAAACTTATTTACTGAATTTTTATTGGGTTTTCATAAATTTTGACATTATACAGCCTTTGTTGATTACACTATAAAAAGGCAAGAATTAGTTGGCAGCTTGCACAAATTCCTGCAACAATCATTAAACTATTTCTACAGCAAATGCCTGCAATCTGCCGGAAATTGTAATCCTAAAGCTCATAGAAATTCCTCCAAGATGCAAGAATTTCACATACTGCAACTCGCAGCAAGGCTAAATGAATTAACATCTTCGACACTCTTTAGGTTTTTTCTTCAACTTTTTCTACTCTTTCATCGATTGCTTTCAGTAATGAATAATTCATTACAGTGAAACAGCAGCATTCAGCCAAACAGTACAGCAGTAACAGCACTTTGACACCAGCAGCATGCAAAATTGCAGATGCAAAGTAGCTAGGGCAGCCGTAATGCAACCAGTCAGCAGGCGTAGAGGGAATAAAGACAGACAAGGCAGCAGTAGACGGGATAACATTTATCTTTGGCATTTATAGATGCATACAAATTCATATGTTCATGAACTAATCTTGTTAAAAGTTCAATTTGATATATAATATCTATTTAATGAAATTATGTTATTTTATCTTGTACCTGATGGTGGAACATTCACATGTATTTCAATAGCAGAAGCATTATTAGTAGTTGACTTTCATACATATTATAGTTGGCTCTATATGCCTACTTTTATAAAGCACAAAACAATTGTAGATTTTGGTAAGTGTATTTTTATGGATATCTTTTGTTGTCACATCTTGAAAATTATTGTACAACAACAGCAAGCATTTATCCGACTAATTGAGGTCAGTTACATGAATCCTTTTAATCCATTTCTTGAAAATTATTGTGTATGAATTAAATTTAGACATTCAAATGTAATGGGCAAATGTAATAGTTTCTCAAATTAAATGTATTAGAAGTGGTTGGTCTTGGAAGCATAGTTTCATAAATTTTTTCATTTCATGGAAATAAGTTAGTTCACAGATATGGTATTTTGAAGTCACGAAATGATAAATTGCTTAACACCATTAATAACTGTTAATACCAAGCCTACCCATATTTATTTTAAAAATTTTTTGGCCTTTAGCTGCCTAGACAAATTACCAAGGGTTCATCGTACTTCCTNATGGTATTTTGAAGTCACGAAATGATAAATTGCTTAACACCATTAATAACTGTTAATACCAAGCCTACCCATTTTTATTTGAAACATTTTTTGGCCTTTAGCTGCCTAGACAAATTACCAAGGGTTCATCGCACTTCCGGCCACTGCCATTAGCATACAAAGGAAAACCGTCATTCTACTCATTGCTGCAATGAGATGCTTGTTATCAATGTCATCATCTCACAAAGGAAACCAGCCATCACCATCAAAAGAATTTGGTTAAATTTTGATTGTAATAATTCTCTGGGTTGATCTAGTTATTATAAAAAGATGAGCATGAATATAATTATTCAAGAGTTTAACAACAGTATAGTCATTCAAAATCTGAATATGAGAATTGTTGTTGTTGAACTAATAATTATTACAAATAAATATATCTGAATCTAGGTATTAATAAGTTCAAACTGGTTACT
This sequence comes from Phalaenopsis hybrid cultivar, assembly GCA_002079205.1. Classification (NCBI taxonomy): domain Eukaryota; kingdom Viridiplantae; phylum Streptophyta; class Magnoliopsida; order Asparagales; family Orchidaceae; genus Phalaenopsis; species Phalaenopsis hybrid cultivar. The sequence goes on along the minus strand of JXCR01139698.1, from coordinate 203,519 downwards.
AGGCCACTAGCCGTATGAATGTGGTTATAAAAAAAGATACAATATGCAACTTAGATTTTTTAAAAAGGAAAATGACAGAAAAAATGCGTAGATAGGAGTAAAATGCAACAAAGAGGAGTAAAGCGCATATCAAAACATGGATCTCTAGTTAACTTTCCCCAAAAAATAAGATATTGAAAATTAGAAAGTGCTCTTTTAATAGAAAATAGCATATAAGAACAAATTTTGACATGGGTGTCTACATCCGCTAGATTGGAAGATGTAATGCCTGCAACAGGTAGAACAGGTCCGACTGGCTGACAACTTAATTTTTCCAGTCCACTAGGCACAACCGCCACCTTTGGGTTCCTATTTACCTTATTAAGATTATTATTAGGATTAATTGTTTGGAGAACTATATATTGGTTTTGTTCTGAACTGGTTTAGACACTTTTTTTGGTTGAGATTTAGGCAGAGCTGAGAATTCATCTCAGATTTCCCTCCTTTAGCGTGCTGTAGCACTGCTCTTGCAAATGGTGTATCTGTATCATGTTAGACTGCAAGTGATGGACCCTTGCAAAGTTTGTACCAGTCTGTATATACTCCTCCCTTCCTCAACCTACACCATACCCACTACTTATTTTATCCTTTATACATTCCAGAGATGCTAGAACAATGTAATTTGGTATGAGAGCCACAAAAACCATAAATATTTATAGATTTGCTATTCTCCACTTCAAAAACTAAATCCATATAACCTAACTAGTCAACCCAAATAAATTCCCATTTCTAATACTAATACTAACCCTAAACCACAGCCCACACTCCACACCTTTGGGCATGCCAAAAATGTCCTCACTTTCTAGGCCGAAACCCCAAGTAGGGAAGAAGAAATAATGGCGTCAAGGAAAAACCACAAAGGAATATTCAAGAGCTTGCCATAAAATACATGTAGCAAAAAATACTCTAATTGCAATGGAGGCTCGCTGATTTTGAAAAAAAATACAACACGAAAAAATCATCCACAACAATAACGGTCATAAATCAAATGGAGAAAATGATGAAAACTCTTTTTACCAAGAACTCTCCAGCAATGAAGAGTTGATGTCGTAACGGTTCGTCATTGAGTACAAGAGGAGAGAAGATGACTTAGGAATGAAGGTTGATTTGATAGGACCATACTGAGTTCATTGAGTGTCTCCAAATTGTGGACCTGGTCTTAAAATACAAGAATATTCCCCCTAATAAAAAGATTAATTAAACTAAAGTATTTCTTTATGATGGGAGAAACTAAAATGCCTACACAAGCATGAGGAAAAAGCAAGATCGCAATTTGGCCCAATATGGAAAAAAAGATACAGCAAAGTACATTTAAGTACATTACATGTAGACCTAGGCGTTGGCCAGGCCAAGCTTGGTTTGAGTCGGGCTTAACTCGAGCTTTCACTAGTCAAAGTGGGCTCGGGTCGAACTTGAGCCCGGTTAACAGAAAAATCATAGCCAAACCCGCCCACTCCATAGGTCGATCCGGGTCACGGGCCCTAAAAGAAAAATCTGGTTAAAAAATTTAAGATTTGCATGCTATGTATGTAAATTTCTCAAAAATTAAACATGGGAAGCATAATCTCGAAAAAGCTGCATTGAAATCGCAAAATTAATTTTGATTATATGAGGAAAAGATACTGCAGGATGCCTTAGGAGTTAGGATCTAAAGTTAACTGATGCAAATCTAAGATGAAATTCATAAAGAAATACATAAAAAGCAATCATTTCGTATAACAAAAATTATAAATTTTAGCAAAATTTAGTCACTTTTGATGCAAAATCAACACATACACTTAAATCATTTATAATACTAAATATTAAAATCTAGGTATGAGATATGTAAACACTAAACAAACTAGAATTATGTGGTATGTATGTAAATCACTCCAAATATATTAAAAAAAATTTTCGAGTCGGGCCTTATGTGGGCGGGCCGAGTTTGGCTATTGCGGGCTTTAACTAAGTCAAGGCGAGCTCAAGCCGGGCTGGGCCTGCCAAATTTCTATTTTTCATAGCCAAGCCCGCCCATTCTAAGCAGGCTTATGACGAGCTCATCGGGCCACCCTCGCAATGTACATGTCTAATTATATGCAAGACAAGTTCATGATCGCCACTTACAATAGGACCCATCAATAAAAGAGTATGCAACAAAGTTGAATAGCCTATGTTATTTGAGTTAGTGGTCCTAAAGGACTATAAGGTCCAGTATATTTAAGAGCTGAGACCATCCATTGGCAATAAAGTATAGTTCCAACCCTATAAGACTTTACAGAATATCCAAACTACAGCTTTGAAGGGCAAAGAAGTGGCATAAGAGATTAGATCAACTCCACTCCTCAAACAAGGTTCGATAATGGGGTCAAACAGCAAGAGAACATCAACAATAGCGTCAAGATCCGCCCCTCGAAAGGGGCCAACATAGGAAAAAGAAAAGAACTGATCAAGCCAACACCTGTAAGATATTCCCAACTAGGAAGTATCTCAAGTGCCAACATATTGTACCAAATAGTAGAGTTATTTCTTTTACTAGATAGAGTGTAGTGAAAGAAACAAATAATAGAGACTATGACCGGGAGAAAAATAAATAATATCAACTACTCATGAATGATGATAAAATGCTTATAATTCGAGAAGTCCTCCAAACTGAGCCCAAGAGAGTTCAATAGCGGCTTAGACAACATCTTTCACACATGATGTACTATGAAAGGGAATGTGTGCAGTCTCATTATCGATAAATGTAGTTGTGAAAATATTGTGTCTATTTAAATGATGGAAAATCAAGATTCACCATCTAGAAGCATTATTAGCCATATTCTTTAACATAATTGAAAAAAAAATGAATGATATCAATGTTCACAAAAGATGCCTAGTAGAGTTTTCCATTAGATATGAGTTGCAAGATTAGATGTCGTGTGATGTCAAGCCTACGAAAGCATGTCACATTCTATAGATCAGCGTGGCAATATGATAGAAACACACTTTATGATAGCCACCAAATAACCTACTAATTAATCAAGGACAAAAGTTTGTTGTGCTTTTGTTATTGAAGAATTTAGCAATAATGAGTCCTCAGACAAAGGTGAGAGGTATAGTAGCTCATGCTACATTTTTATAGGCTATGAAAGAGATGCCGCTGAAATTAGCCTTGGTGATGTTGGAGGGTAGTGTGATGGAGCATATATTTGAGGTAGTGTCGCACTCCATTGGCGGAATTTAAAGAAGTTCTAATTAACAATCTATCACTTGGATTATCACACCTATGTTGTGAGATGCAACGTGACATGGATCTCATTCCAGGATCAGTGCTCCATAATCGCCCAATTAACTGAAGGTAACCAGTAGAATATGAGGAGCTTCAGAAGAAAGTTAAGAATCTGGTGAACAAAAAGACTAGTTCGTAAAAGTATCAATATATATGTTGTACCAACATTGCTTATGCCTATAAAGATGAATTATCACATATGTGCATTGATAGTAGGGTGGTGAAAAAGATCACTATCAAGCACACGTTTAAATCAATTGCACGAAGCTAACATCTTTAAAATTGATCTACGTAATGAATACCATCAAATTTGGATGAGACATGAGATTAGTAGAAGATCGCCATCAAGATGCAGGATGAATTGTATGAGGGGACAAGCATGCCTTTCGGCATGCCCAATGCACTACATTTTCCAAATCTTTATTCATAGTTGTGTACTATAACAATATTCAAGCGTACAACCATTCAAAGGATGAGCATTTATAGTACCTAGGATAGGTTTATTGAGTTCTTCAGATAGAGCAACTATATGAACATCCAAGTTTCACTTTCTGATGCCGTAAGCATGCTTCCTTGCGTACATTATGTCAGCAATTAGAATTCAGGTGGACCAGTTAAGATTGAGACTGTTGTGAACTAGTCAAACCCATAGTCATTTACGCATGTATTCCAATTCTATTGACCGACTATTTTTTTTAACAAGAGATTTATCAAAAATTTTAATTCCATGGTGGCACCCTTGATAGAGCTTCTTAGGTTAAACATATTCACTTAGTCAGATAAATATAAGCTAACTTTGTTGTTTTGAAAAAACGAGTCGCACAAGCCCTCGTTCTAGCTCTTTCAAATATAAGTCAAGGGTTCAAGGTGAGTATGATGCCCTCAAAATAGAGATTGGAACTATGTTGAGTCAAGGCACTCTATCGCCATCTTTGGTGAAATGCAAACATACCTTATCTGTCACAAGAAATTTTATGTTATTACTAGTGCTCTTAGTCACAAAAATTATTATATGGAAGAATGAGTTCACTCTTTACACTAATCATGAGGTTTTGTGAGTCTTCAAGAATCAGAACATGTTGAAGGGTAAGCATTCCTCCTAGATGTTCTTTTCTTCATTCCATTTTGTACTTGAGCTCAAAGCTAAAAATCATAAAAAGAAACTTGATACATTGATATGTCGTCACTAGATAAGCACTCCTATGCAATCGAAGATATTTGAATTTGAAGTGTTAAAGCATGCATATGCCACTGACAAACATTTCCGAGCAATTCCACATATCACATGAACTACTTGTTATATCATAATAAATGTGGAATTATTGTTTTTTTATCGAGAGCATCTTACAAAAGCGCCACAATATATTGATGGCATGACAATTTGGTAGAAACAAGACTCTTAAATAAAAAAGAATTTCTATTGGCATAACGTCACACAAGTTGTGAAGAGGTGTGTCAGATAGTGATGGATTTGTCACTTGTCAAGGCTCGAGAGCAGAATACAGATCCATACATTCTTGTTATAGAGCTATATTGGATGGATATGATCATGAACTTTATGATGAATTTGCCTCAAACATAGTAAAACAAAGTCTACATTATAATGCTGACGGACCACTGCTTTAAAGTGGCACACTTTACATCTTACCATAAGACGAAAGACACCTCACACATTGCAGACTTATACTTTAGAGATTGCTTCGTCTCACAGTGTACCAGACCATCACTTCAATCAGGAACTTGAAATTTTTGTCATTCTAGAGAACTCTATGGAGTAAGCTTGATATTCAGCTCACTCTCAAACTAATGAATAAAGATGGTGAATCACAATTAAGACAACCTTCTGAAGTGTTTTGTTGGTAAGGACATCCGATGATGGGACTTGATCTCACTTAGACTAAGGCGGCGTTTGGTAGCACACTCATAATAGGCTTTAGCCACTAATTTAACTTAAATCCAGTCAAACATCAAAAAAATGAAATTTATATCCAACGCACTGTTAAATCAAATTTTCTCACATTCCGTCTTTTTTCTGGTGTTCCGTCTAATTTGCAACGTAAATCTAGATTTAGTAAATCCCATTACAAGACGAATTTATGTCACTCGCAAGTTCATCAATCGCGACTAAATTTGATAAATCCGGATTTATCGGATTTGATAAATCCAATTTAACTTTAATCTATGTTGCAGCCAAACACCACTTAAGTTTGCTAATAACCATTATGGCAACCAATCTATAGATCACAACCTTTTCGAGATAATTTATGGGAGGAATCCCCTACCTCAACTAGATTTTGTCCCTATACTCCCAAACATTGAGCCTAGCATTGATGCAAAGGTTAGAGTAAATAAAAGTCAAGTTTTGCATGAATAGGTAAAAAAGGAGATTGCTAAGCAAAATGCCAAATATTAGAAACAAACAAAAAAATCAAGAAAAGCACTAGGCCTCTAGAAAATGTGGTATGGTATGGATTAGATCAAATGAGAGGTTTCCTACTAGTTCTTTCGGCAAAGTCAAATCTATAGTCGATAGACCATACAGAATTTCACTATAATATTTTTGTTATCTTCAATGTTATTGACCTTTCATTGTACTACAAGTATCCAGATGTCTCTGGTGAAGAAGGCGACCCTTGATATGGATTAGATTAAAGGAGAGGTTTCCTACTAGTTCTTTCGGAAAAGTCAAATCTAGAGTCGATAGACTATATAGGATTGCAAAGAAAATTAATGACAAAACTTAAAAGCTTTAACCTACTCGGTGACTATAATACTTCTGCTATCTTCTATGTTGTCAACCTTTCATTGTAATACGAGCATCTAGATTTCTCTAGTGAAGAAGGCTACACCCCTCTTCTCATACTTAAGAAGGTGCATGCATCCACACCAGGCTAGACGAGAGTTGGAGCTCCCATAATCGGGAGAACCGATCCAATTGGACGATTCATTTAGGCATTTTCCAATACCCTTGGGCAGACTAGCTCCTTTGGGTCTCTATGTACCATATTGGGATTATTATTATATATTTGCTTTTTTGTGGACTGGTTTAGGGAATTTTTTGTTTGGATTTATGCTAGCCTTAGATTTCTTCTCAGATTTTTCTCTTTTGGGTTGTCGTAAACTTGCTCTTACAGATGGTGTATTTGTATCTCATTAGAATGTAAGTGGTGGACCCATACAACATTTGCAACACTCTATTTTTTCCCTCTAACAAACACGGATTCCTTGTCCTTCAAGCAAGACAGCAGTTGATGCCTATTTTTCCTTCTAAATCTCTTCGCTCGGTCATATATTCTTCCCTTCATCCTATATCATACACAATAATTATCTTGATCCTTTTACACTCAGAAATTCGAAAACATCGTCACGTTTTTATGAAATGTCAATTTTGTGGGTCACTTAGAAATATCTTTCACCAAACTTCAAATATCAAAAAAGTTTCTTAATATCTTAGGTTTTTTAGCACACTAACATAAATCAAAACAGGATTAATTTTGTGGGTCACTTATTAATAATGTTCAGATTAACACTATTAATAATGTTCAGATTTGTTAAAACATAGTTTTATTTTTTACATGTCAATCATATGAAAATGACATTCCCAAGTAACTGATTTTCGTTGGTAAAAGCTTCCCAAAAAGTTATAAGGACATGAATATAATGTGTAATATGATTTATTGTACTTGTTTTAAGATGCTTTTTTGGATCCTTAATGGCATTATTATTGTACTGGCATTGCTGAACCCCTTGGCCAAGTCCTTGCTAGAGCAGTACATGCTAGTCTTCTTTTTTTTTTTAGGCCAGGATCCACCACACAGATATGCTATCTAAACACCTCAAGCATTCCAAAGATCAAGGTTAGATTACTAAATCTTTGTATTAGAACACTCAATAAATAATTGATTACAGAAAGCTGGGGCTTAAGGTCTTTTCACAACAATTCCATCACAGACATGGAAATTTTGAATGGGTATTTCCATTCAAACCAAAACCATCCAACTCCACTAAAATTTAATATTTAAATCTCCACCAAATCTATTGCAATTTTACCTGGAATTCCTCACCATTACACCAAACAAACACAGTATATATGCTCCCTGAAATTAATATATAATATAAAAATTAATTAAAATAGCTGGAACATCACAACTTTTTCTATACTTGCTCATTCTTTAGAAATGATTGCTAAAAGGTAATTTATCCTCACCCATAGTAACAACAACTGATTCCCTGCAAAATATGATAACACCCACAAAACCGTTCAATCATTTTTATATCGTCACTAGAATAAACATACAGTTAAAAAGGTTACAACTATAAATTTATGCACCTTCACCAAGAGCAGTCAAAAGCACAATGTGCAAGGAGAAGCCACACCAAACATCCATTTCATATATGGAGTGGTTTCCTGCCATTCCAACTGTGGACAATCTAAAAATATGGCTTCCTACATGGCATAAGGCTGAGGATGCCCTACGTAGACTGACTTCATGTGAATGTTTAACAAAATCATCAAATCAATATACCATTTAAAGAAGAAAACCAAAATAGCATACACAACTATAATATCTAAACATAAAACATCACTCTATAATTGGATCTGACAATAGCACAGCAACGCATCCGAAAATGTTTACTTATCTTTGGGTAAATGATTTTGCATAAAATTGGATAATTTTCACAATCAGAATCATAAAACCAACAACCATGCTAACCTGCATGAAATTATATCGCTCTCTTCCAATTGATTCGTTTTCTGCAATGGCAAAGTATGCCAACATGGGGTAATGCCCAACATATGATGCATAACTGTCACGTTGAATGTTGACTGCCCATTCACTGCATTTACATTACGGAAGATATTAAAAAGTAACACAAACTAAGGCAATAAGCATAGAACATGAAATTTCTACAATTAAACACTCACAATCTATTCATATCAGAATGCCCTGTTCCAACATATTTAGCTTGAAGATGCTCAAGCTGGGAGTTAATGTTAAACCGATCACTGGCCTGAAAAAGAAAAAGGCTTATTTAGCTTCACCTGAACAGTTTGCTCGTACAAAATAATAAATAATTCTATAGTTTGAGCTGCACTCCAAATGCTATTAAATAAGACATTCAAGCCTCAGCCCAAAGTTTAAGAGACTTAATCTTAGAAACTAGAATTTATCAATCACAACAAAAAAAAAAGGAAATTTCAAATTAAAGTTAATTGAAATTAGGGTGGAATGTTCAAGGGCCAAATGAAGCTCAACACAAAGATGATGGACACACATCAACCCAAAAGGTAAAACCAATAACTATCAGTTAGTAATAATAAATTAGAAAGTTAAAAGTTTGTTTCATTTTCGATGTCACTACTCACTTTCATTTGAATCAAAAGAATGCCCCCCTCACACTAGAGTTCTCTACCTCATCCATTACTCCCACTCAAATGGAAGCTATTTAGCACCATCAAATGATATACAACAGAAGTCCATTCATCCACACGGATATAAGGTAATAATCACCAACTTGTAAACTTAAAATGAAACAAACAGCCAAAAATACATGAGAATCACAAGAAGCATGGAACACTCAATCCCAACCCAGCACTTGGCTCTGATACCAATTTTGAGAAGGGTGAACCACTAAAAGCCCAAACAAAGCTCAATATACCAGTAGATGAAGACCTACCAACCAAAATCTTATGTCAATGGGTAAAAATTAGCACTAGTACATTAGGAATGCCATTGTATTTTACATGCAGTGTGGAAAATTCTCCTCTCATGCGCATGTAAACAATTCCTTATATCAAATCGTAATCCTCCATTTGTCCATTACCACCCATCAAACAGATGCTTTTCAACACCATCACGTAATATGCACCATAACAATCCACACACCAAAATTCCACACATTCAAGTGAAGCAAATATTGTAAGAATAACATGTGTGTTCAACTTTGTTTAAATTATCATTGAATCTTGTACAAGAATATTGACTGCTACGTAAATGAGAATAAAATATTTATTATTAAAAAAATAATATTTTATAGTATGTTTGTATGTGCTTACTTGATTATGATGGAATCACCCATTTATCATACTAGCAGGAAACGCTAAAGTATCCGTGCAAACATATGAAAAATGATATTAATATTGAAGTATCTTAACCGGTACAATTTTTGGAAGGTGCTCATATGACGGTTTTACAGATATGTTATTAATATAGTAAGATTAATTGAAAACATCAAATATTTATATTGATTTATTAAAAGTTTAACTAGCATGCATATTATTTTTTTTCTTGTATTATTGTATCTTAGAAGTATGAACATTCATTAACTTTGTTTAGCTTATTGGTGTTTTAGATTAACATTTTAGATTTAATTAAGTAATTAAAAGATGAATGATAGAAAAGAAAATATTTATAGAAGATGCATACAATTAGTAAATAGGTAGATTTAAATATATTGTTTTAGTTTAATTTGATTAGTGGCTATTTCCTTTGTTAATAGTTAATTATGGAAAATAAATATGAAAAAATTTAATTCTCGTCATCCGACCGTCTGTTCCCACCTTGATTAATTCAAGATCTCGGGTCGAGTAGTGACAAAAGTGATATCAAGCAAAGGTTAGAATTAATTAATGTAATATGAATGAAAGAGCCAATAGGGCAATTATAAGAAAATTTTAATAATAATAAAAATTAAAATTTAATCTAACTCGAATTAATAATTATATTCATTCAAACATAGTGATGCACCCAAAATTATATAAGGGCGTCCGATAGAAAATTATGAATAACTAATGTTGACCTGCTTATATGACTTAAGGTCTGTTTATAAATTTCGAGAACGAAATTTTTATAAGTAGGGAAGATTGTAACGTCTTGTTTTTATTAATCGGGTGAGAGGAAACGATGAAATTGAAGAAAAGGAAGTGAAGAGTCGAGCACGTAATGGAGGGAGAGGAATCAGACAGTCAGGAAGCCGAAGAGGGGGAGGTGAAGTGAGGAGTCAAAAAACCGAAGGTTACTCGATACAAAGCCACGTGCTTCAAGGAGGAAGAGGTGAGATCTACTTACCATGGAGTTGAGCAGTGTGCGAAAGAAACTTGGATGACACGGGAGATGAAGGCGGCGTCTGTGTCAAGCAAAGGAGGCGTCAACCAACTCTCCTATCGTGCGAACGTAGAGAAGACGTCGAGACGCTCAAGAGACATCATCGAGTTTCGAGCGGGCTAGGCGAATCGGGGCGCAAAGAAGGAAGACGAAGCGAGCCGCGATGGAAGGAGTTGAAGAGGATGGCATCGCGGCTTTGTGGAAGATTCCTCGTGCGATTCGAACCAGTGTGCAGAGAGGAAGAATGGAGAAGAGATGCGCTCGTGCCTCGTGTGGTAGGGAACTGAAGCCAAAGGAGCTATCGCGTGCAGAGCGAGACCGGAATCGAGTGCAGAGCAGATTAGAGTGCAGAGCAGATTAGAGTGCAAGTGAGCTAAGTTTTAATAGAGTTAATTGATTTAATAATAAAATTATTAGTAATATATATATATATATACATAATAGAAAATTAATGAAGATTTCATAAAGTAAAATAATGAAAATCTAATACTTGAATAAAAATGAAAAGTTAATCATTTATTTAAAATAATAAATAAATTCAATTTTATATTATGTTTATTTTTAGGTTTCTAATTCTAGGAGAGTGGACGTCAAAACAAATCAAATAACAAATTAATTGACAATGAGATGAGTAATTATAATCTTTTGTTATAATAAAATTTTCTTTTTTCTCGTCCAAATGTATTTATTGTTATTGTTATACTGCCGCATACACATGATTTATGGTTCTGCTGAATTTTATTTATATTGTAAAAATGACATGTGTGCTCAACCTTATTTAAATTATCATTGAATTTTGTACAAACATATTGATTGCTATCAAAATGAAAATAAAATATTCATTATTAAAAAAATAATATTTTTATAGTATGTTTGTATGTGCATGTTTGGCTATGATGGAGTCATCTCTTTATGGTACTAATAGGGAAAGCTAAGGTACTCGTATACATATAAGAAAAATGATATTGATATTAAAGTACCTTAACTGATATAATTTTTAGGTGTATTTGTAACGGTTGTACATATATATAATAATATATGTATGTTATTGATATAATAAGATTCATTAAATCATATCAAATATTTATATTAATTCACTGAAAGCTTAATTGGCTACTGATTACTTTTTTTTTGCAATTAGCCTTGTTTAGCTAACTATTTTTTTTTAAATTAAACTTTCATATTTAATTAAGTGATTAAAAGATAAACGATAGAAGAGAAAATGTTTATAGAAACAGTAATGAGGTAAATTTAAATATAATTTTTTAATTTAATTTGATTAGTGCATCTTTCATTTGCTAATATTTAGTTATAGAAAATAAATATGAAAAAATTTAATCCCCACCGCCCGAGTGTCTGTTCCTGTTTTGATTAATTCTAACACTCGGGTCAGATTGTGATAAGAATGATGTTTTCTTTCTTTTAGATAGAAATAAATTATAAAAAAAGGTTTCTTCTTAGAATTTTCACTAACCTAGGGTTATGGTTTTTCACCTATTCTAGTTTCCTAAGCAAACTAGTGCACTCAATGAATAGTTTGATATGTTCATATAACTCATTTGCATTCAATTTTTAAAAAATGGGCAAGTTTGAAACGTTTGACATATAAATGAAGAAACATGAACAATGACCACTAGGTCATTTAAATTCATGAACATGAGCCTTTTGTATTTAACAAATAACTTGCAAGAGCTCAGAAAGAAATGCTCATTTAGTATTAACATAATAATTTCTGATAATATGTTCTATAGTTTTAGCTCAATCAAAGCTAGATTGCTGCTTCAACTCAATCAAAAAACTAATGAATTAGTTAGAACAAAATTTCAAATTTTAGATCATGTTCAAATTTACCTCAAACTTGATAAGAAAATAAATAAAAAAAGACATCATTCAAACTTGGCCGTAAATAAACTGGTGCACTTTATGAATAGCTCAATGCATGCACATATAAGACAAATTTGCAATAGCTTATTAAAATAATTGAACAATATTTTAAAAGCTTAACATATAAATAAACAAGTATAAACATTAGTTTGCCGTTCAGTTAAGTTTATGAATATTCCCCTCTATTGCTTAACAAATAAAACAATAAGAGCTGATAAAAAACCTTCTTTATTAATGGCTTAATAGCTTATGATGGGGCTGGTTATATGTTAATGGCTCAATAAAAGCAAATATTACTGCTTAAACAAAAATTTAAATTTAGGATCATATTCAAATTTGTCTTGAAATCGATAAAAACAGACTAGTGAGCATGTCGGCTAAACATGGTTCATGGATAGGCCTAGTTTACATAATCGGAACGCACCTGCATGTTTCCTTGACAAATAAGCTGCGGGAGAAAAAAACTTCCAGAAACCTGTATAGGTGAAAGGTTTTCAATACATAGCAGGCAGACGAAAAAAAAGTTCTCTCAGAAAATTATCCAAAGAAACCCTAGTGTTCACTATCAGAGATAATAGGTAAAAAAATAAAACCTTACACTTCTATTAAACAGAATCAAATGGAGTAATAAATCGGATATTAGCTTATTAAGCCCTACACCCACCGATTGAGGCCTAAAGCAAAAAATTCCAAAACGTCAAAAAGTTCCTAAGAGTCTAAGATGACGAACTGAAAACAATCCGGAAAAATAGAAAAATTAAAAGAAAGCACCATTAGAGTTAACTGAAAGCCAAACGATAGAAAACGCAAACTTAAATCCGGCATAATTCCCAATCCAGTTTCTTCCCCATTTTACCTTAAAAAAAGGATTCGAAAGATTTAACTTAAATCACGCGACTCACAAACTCCTCCGCAGGTCCCGTTCGAGTGCTTCTCCGGCGAGCACCAGTCGCGGTTCCCGAAATTTGGGCTAGGGTTTGGGAGGCGTGCTGTGATGAGTTTTAGCAGATTTGATGAATTAATACAAGCCACTCAATTATTTTATATTTACATATCCAATACTCACATTTAACTTTAAATGTATTTTTTGTGTGATTTGAAAATTTAAACTGATATAAACTTAAATAATTAAAATTTAGGTATTAACGGTCTGTTTGGAGTAGTTGTAGCTTATTGAATAATCTGCCGATAAGCTGATTAAAAATAATTTGTTATTAAGCTATGTGTGGTGACTATTATAAACTTTTATTTTTTTGGAAAAGTCTGACTGCCCAGAAAGCTTTCACCGCACCTGAATAGGTGTGGTGTGAAGCATTTTCAAAACCCATAAGTTGTCAAAATACGGTTTACCCAAACAGTCGAGGTTCGTTTTCAAAACGTCACCGCACCGAATAAGCTGACACAAACGGAGCCTAAATATATAATTATATAATAAATGGGTGGTACTTATGTAAATGTTTTAAATGTATTAATAAATTTTAAAAAAATTACATTAGTAGCACACAATTCTTATATATATTTACACATTTGACATGAAAATTATCATATTAACATGCATATTTATTTAATGTTTTAGATTTTGATGCAGTTTTTTTTAATAATAATAATAAAGCTTTCAATCTGATCACAATATTACTAAGTGTAATCTTTTAGAGTATAAAATATCTTCTGAAATTTATATTTTAATATAAAGGAGATATTAAAATATCACAAAAATGAATATTGAATTTTGTGTGTTAGACATACAGATACTGGGGATGATGTGGCATGCATGTACACTACTCTAAAATTAATTAAAATTACGAAAAAAAATTGATTTAATGACTCCCAATAGTCCTAATTATATAAATATTTTGTTTTGTTTTATTTGGAGAAATGTGCCCTAAAGTTTTTTTTGGTGACATAAAGGATAAAATTTTAAAAGGGGCTTAAGGGCATATAATATTAGTATTTGGAGGAGGTTAGAGGGGATTAAAGAGAATGAGCAAAATCTCATGGGACATTTGTGTTTAATGTTAAACTCAAACATTAATTATGTTTAACATTTGGTTTGCATTCATTTTAAATGCAATTAATGTTTGCATTTCACCCTTCAAAGCAAACATTGTTTGTGTTTCACCCTCACACCTCGCGGCTAGGAAATGTTCCCTCCTACTCTCTCTCTCTCCACGCTCTCCCTACTCTCTTCTCATATTCTCCCTCTCTCTCTACAAAAAGTCAAAGTAGCAAGTTCTATTTTCAGAAAAATCATTTTTCCTCTGGATATTTGAATTTTTTGGGGTATTTTTTTGAAAATTTTATGGAGCTAATATTATTGTTTAAGCAATTTTTTTTTTCATCTTATTAGTCCTAAAGAATAATAAACATTTTATTCTTTAAAATTTGATTTTGTAATATGTTTGTGAAACTTAAGGACTTACTTGAAAGTTATGATTGATTAGAACTTTGTTATAATATGCGAAGTGTGAACTGTAGGATTTGTATATGAGAAGCGGAAACAAATATATGTGAGACTTGAAAATAATTGTATACGAAAATCGGAAACACTATGGATTTTTATTTCAAGACACAAAATATTATTATTATTGCTATTATTATGTCATCTAAAGTAATAACTATTTTTTTTTCCAACAAACTCAATAGTGAGGCTCTATTTATAAATTTCTATGTGTAATTAATGCAGGAATATGAACTATTTTGATCAGACGGTTCGGGGAGATTTCTTTGATCATATGATGTTTGATTGATATTTGAGTGTCTTAATGATGTCAGAATTGAGCAGTTTTGAGCTCGTTGGACTTTTCTCGCCTCGACGCTTGATTTTGACTATAAACTCTCTGGATTTGACATTCACTTGACCTTCAAATGTGTCCAGAAAATTTTCAAACATGGTTTAAATGACTTGATCAAGGCTCTATTTGGTTCGAATCAGATCAATTGGTTTCATTGGATCTATCTCATAAAGTCAATCAATTTAACAATAAGTTTCTTGAAATCAAAGCTTTGGATGACTTTTTATCAAGGTTACGTCAAGACACATATTTTATCTCGAGATTTGTGTCAGATGATGGAAATTTATTGAAGGTGTATCACTATTTATTCACATAAGAATCATTGGACTTATTCGACTACATTTTATCAAACTTATATGAATAAGGTTTAATTCATGTTGAAATATAATTCACTTATGTTTAAAATGTTGTTTGAATAAGGTTCAAAGATGACTCAAATAGAATTTGAACCACTTTCGAACAATGTTCAAAGTTTATTGAGTCACATGGTGAATTAAGTATCAATATTATTATGTTATATGGAGGAGAATGGAAAAAAGATAAAAAAAAGTCAATTAGATGTTTTTTGGGAAATGAAAAAGAAGATTTACATTTCAAAGAAATATTTCTAATAAGATCTTATACATAAATCTACGAGGAGGACTAATAAGCATGAAGTGATGTACTATTTTAGTGGAGAAAACTCCATAATATCAATTCCTTCCACATAGAATATGATCTTATTTTCTTATTAAATGTAATATTCATATCTCTTCAAGCTTTTTCTTCCATTAAAATATTTATTGCCCCTAAAAAATGTCAAAAATGGATCAAGATGTCTTTTATTTTAATTGTATTTAGAATATAAAAGTGATGTTATAAATATCTATGATGTGGATGAAGCTAATGCTAGAGACATACATGATGCAGATAAAGATAATATTATAAACTCATAAGATGTAGATGATGTTAGCTTTATAGATAGATGCCTGAATACTAAATAATTTATTAAAAATTATAACCCCACTCTGTGAGGCCTCTAAAATTAGTAAGCAAGTGAGGTCTTTTGATTATTTATGTACCTTAAGGCCAACTAACAATTCATGTCTTATAAAAGTTAGTGCATTGGAAAGTTTTAATTTAATGTCCATTGATGTATGGCCTCTAGCTCAGATATATCCTATGTGTATTTAAATGTTATGAAATTTTTTTGACAGTATAGTTGAGTGAAATAGAAAGTTACAACTATATGAAATAGATAAAAAGTAACAATTTGAGATGAAAAAAAAATTATAAAAAAATATTTTGAATAGTCGTTGTGCTTTGAAATTTGTTTTGTAAACGATGAAGTTCGCAAAATTAGTTTTTTTATTAGAATCCATGAATCAAAATGCACTTGCACTTTAAGCAATAATTTATGATTTGAAGAAAACATGAATAACTTATACTATGAGAGTGTTTGAAAATTTTCTTGGATGTAGAGCATCATGATGGACCAAAGGTGGGACCTACGTGCAACAATTTGGAAACTACTACTAGAGCACAACTCAAGAGAACTTATTTACATTCAAGAGGTTTAGTTATTAGAACCCAATCCAAATGGAAAGCATAAAGATTTACTTGAATAAAATTTTATATTATCGTTGGTAATTATATTTATTCTATGTTACAATATATGTTTAAGTGTTTGTTTGTCACTTTGTGGCTTTATTTAAAATAAATTTTGAACTTAAGTCAACATTCTTGCTTTGTTTTTAGCTTCAATACATAGGTACCAAGAAAGAAAGTGAGAGTGACATTTTGTTGACCAAGTTAAAGAGCCCGTCTAAACTAATTTTTTAAGTCAAGAGATGTGCTTTTTTTTTTAAGAAGAAATATTTTTGTATATTATTTATGTTTTTTGAAGTAAAAGGGATAAGGTATTTTGTGCAAAATTGGATTTATTTCAAGGTAATTAAAAGAGGCATGGTGACCAACCTTAATAAGGGTTTATGAACTATTGTAATCCTTTTTTGGTGAGTAAGGATTGATGCGGCTTTAACTTAAGTCCATGCACACTTGTACTCTGGGGCCTTACACAAGTGTACGTATTACTTTTGCAATATAAGATTTTTTAGTCTAGGTTATCAAACCCACAGGGAGCGAGGTGTTTAAGTTTATGAAAAGTTCTAGCCTACTAAATTTGTTCTTAACTTTGAAGTTAAATTGGTTTAAAGTTGTGCTAACTAGTCCTACTGAATTACAAACTACTCATAAAGGTTTACTCTTACTGAAATTCTACTTAATAAATTTGGATTAGTGATAATCAAATTATAAAGCTACCTTCCCTTGCAATGATCTAGGTGGTGTGCAAGAAATGAAAAATGCAAATTGTAAATGAAGCTAGTGACAAATAGGAGCAACTCTCTTCTTTATCCTCTCTAGAGTGCATAAAGAAGTTTGATTAAATTGGTTTTTATTCCTTAAACTCCAATTTGAACCCATCGAATATTATTTCCCTAATATTTGCATCTCCCTATAATGTACTTGGTTCATACCCTATAGTTTAATGTGAATAACCTAGTTGTTTTTCCATAGCTTTCCCGAGTCACTATGGTTCACAACACATTTTAACTATTCACTTAGCCAAAATGAAAAGTAAATGAAATTGAAGGTTAATCATCACATTAAAGATATAAAATCAATTTTAAAAAAATTATTTCAATTCTACACTTCCTATTTTAAGCATCACATGGGAAAAAGGTAGAAGGACTACTCATAAAGCATTGAAAAAAAAAATACTAAGCATCTTCAAAAATAAAAAAATCCACTATACAATTGTGATTACAGAAATAAAATAACAAGAGTACACAATACTTAGCTTTCTCTCTTTACAAAGTGTTGAAGATACCTCCCCCAAGGATCTCCAAGTCCCTTACTATTATTCTGAACACTCTCCTTACAATTCAACTCAAGTTCCTCACCAAACAGTCAAAGAAACATATCATATTCCTTCCTACAGCAAAACCTAACTTTTTCTCCACCAAAAAGCTCCTTCTTCTCCCACAAATAACACCTTTATTGGGTTGAATAACCACCAACATCATGTGGAAAAACTACTGAAAACTGCTCAGACAGTTTCTATTGCTTAAGCGCCACAGGGCTGGTGCTTAGGCGCTAGGCTCTTTGTTTGCATGTTTTCATATGGGTGCCTAGGCGCAAGGCTCTTTGCCCGCATGTTTTCATATGTTTATTTAATATAATGAATTATTTTATAAATTTAAATATATTAATAATTCATATATTTATATCAATTTAACTAGAAAAAAATTAAATACTTACTAAAAAATATTTTGGACAATTCTTTGTGGATGTTACACATGGGATATAATTTAAAATTAAACGAAATTAACAGTTTGATTGTTTTGAGTATTACAACAAGAATTGAACCCCACCAAACTCTACTAACTTCTCTGGATGAAATAAACACTTTCTAGAAAAAACACATAAACATCAGTTTCCTCCACTTATAATGATTCAAATTTATCCCTTAATTAGATCTCTCAAATTAGTCCAAATTAGCTCAATCTCGAATAATCATGGTCTTTTTTTTTTCGAAAAAACCCCTCTTACAGCCTCAAATCCCTATCATGAACTACACATTTTAAGTTAAAATCATAATATATCCATCCAAAAATAAATTAATTTATTTAAACTGCCTAAAGTTCATTTCCTAAGCTCATCTTCCAAATGAACCCAAACTTGCACAATTTGGACCAGTCTTTATACTAATTTTGCCAAATCCATATAAACCTTGTCACTATAAATTAAGTGTCACGCCTTAATAGATAAAATGAAAGAAAAAAATCCATTTTTAGCCATTAATCTCACCCGAAAAGTTTTCCAGCATCATCGTACTCGGTACTACTGAGGAGGAGAAATTTTTTGTTATTGAATAAGAGGTACTTTTTCATAGTGTACTTACTTTTATGTTTTTCATATTACATAACGTTTGAGGTTAATTAGATTGATTTTTATGGCAATTTTAACTCATATCATTAGCTTGAAAGAGGTGTATATTGCTTGCAGGCTTATAGTGATTACATAAAAGTATTTTTTAATCCATCCCTTTGTACTAGTTCACACTTTTATTGCTTGATTTACTTTCTTTATTAATGCTTATGGTCTATTTTAGAAGTTTATTTTAGCTATTTTGTGATAACTTGCTTGCTTTAAATTTAAAGAATTAATACTTTTAGGCATTTTTTATATATGCATGTAAAAGAATCTAAGGGTGTTAAATCTAATTTTTTTTATGGTTAAAAAATATATTTTAAATTAAGAATTCAATTTTCTAAGGAGAGTTTGACACATAAAAGGTCTTGTACACCTCCCCTTGACCCAACCTGCACTTACATGTATTTTTAATCTTCTTAATTATGCCAAAAAATATATCTCAATTTATATCTAGCGGCTAGTGTGAATAATTACAATGATTTAGGAATTATATTATAGATTTTCACATTAGGGGTACTACGCAAGTATACATATCGTTTCAATATAGGATTTTTTTTTAAAAACCCCAGTATTGATCCCATGAGGAATGCGGTAACTCTTAAAATCAATTTATAGAAATTCTATTTAAATTGCAAATTAAAAACATAAAAGATTTAAAATGATATGCTTACCAAAAATTACTAGTAAAAGTGTTAAAAAAAGCAACAACTAAATGTAAAAGCTTAGCAAAATATAACAACGAGTTTGGATATTATGAAAAATATTTCCCCTTGCACAGAGATTTTAATCTATGTAGGATTCAAATTATTTAAGACAAAATTGAGGTATTGTGACAAATAAAAGCATCCATTATTCTTTACCCCCTCCCGATGCTTGCAAAGAACATTAGCTTTCTTAAGATCAATTCCTTAACATCTCGACTCCAAATCAGTGTTACTAGCCTCTCACCTCTAGATGCCCCTAGCCTATGCCATTGTAATGATTGAATCCCAGCGTCAGGGTACTAAACCTTAAGCCAAAATGATAAGAATCTAGCATGTCACTCTAGATCTAACTAATTCTACGCCCATCAAAACTTATCTCCCTATTTATTTGCACTCCCCCTTAGGTGATCGCAATGGCTCTACCTAGAATGAAGTGTGGTATACCATAGTTGGGTGAAATCATAGCCCGCCCAGATCATTATGTTTCTCAACAGATTTTAACCTCACAAGTGGTCAATTTGTAAAGTAAATTGAGATTCAGTGAAAATATCATCACAATTTTTAAGAGTAAAAACAAATCTTTAAATCATTCTCATCCCACAAGATTAAATCCCATATGCAAGGAGAAAGAAAGGGAACTACTCAGAATTCATGGAGATTAAACAAAACATTTACATTGAAATCCAAGTCTTACAACAAAAACCCAAACACAAATACAAAGTACCTTATGTCTTCTCTCCAAGCAAACTTCTGGAGTTTCCTCTAAGCAATCTCCAAACTTCTTCTCACTAAAACACACTCAGACTTACACTTTAACACAAAGAATGAAAAACCTAACTCACTATTGTCGCCTAATTGAACTTTTGAGGCTCCAAAAGGTCCCTAAATTCAGTCAAATCCTTCTCATTAAATAAAAATTAGAAAATAACCATTGGTTGCTTCAAACACCCCTCTAAAATTCGAACAAATTCAATGTATCATTTCAATAGGTAGTTACTGGCGCTGTAGCGCCAGTCTGGGGTGCTATAGTGTCCTTCTCGCTCGATGGTGGCACTATGGCGCCAAGGGGTGGTGCTATAGCGCCACACAAAAATCATCATTTTTGCTCCATTTTTTCCTCATTTTCTATAAATGTTCATTCTGTGTACCTAAAATCAAAAACATGCAAAATACATTTTTTAAAGTGTAATAACATAAAAAATGTACAAAAAAAACTTATACAATATGCACTAAAAACATATTATTTTGAGGTGGATCAATTCCCCCAAACTTAAACATTACTTGTCCTCAAGTAACTCCTTATACTCTCTCTCTCTCTCTCTCTCTCTCTATATATATATATATATATATAATTTATAACATGTGGTAGTAAATTTAACCTAAAAACTTCTATAATTTCTGCTTTATAAAATTCTATAGTGAAACTTTAAGAAAAATCTCCTTCAGCATCTCCTCACATATATTTTTTTTAATTTTTTCTTTTCTTTTTTTTTTCTTTTAGGATCATTTTCAATCCTATCTTTTTTTCTTTTTTTCATATGTCATGTGAGGATTACTATATTTGGACAACATTTCATGATTTTGAATTCCACTATCCTCCTCTTAAAGTTAAAACATTTCATTTTTCTTTACTTCAATAAATTCGTATTAGCTTAAGATTTTTCATAAAATCTCAATTCTTTATTTCCAAGTATAAATCTCAGATCCTTAATATTTCAAAAAATACAGTATTCTTTACTTTAAATAGTAAAAACATAACTCCCAACTCTTAATACTAAATATCTTAATTTTAGAATTAACCTTTATTATTAAAAGCTTTTACTTAAATTTTTTACAACTTTCATAAAATAAAAAATATAGTTTTCTAAAGTTAACTCTACATACCACAAGTTATGTTAAAAATAATTTTTAAAAATACAATTTCCTGAAGACAAAATAAAGTTAATTTAAAAAAATTTTTTTCCCTTCCCCCAAACTTAAACTTTTAAACTAATTTAAAGCAGGAAAGTTCATAAGAAGAGAAAAGTTTTTAAATTTTAAAAGTAGGGAAAAAAATGCAGGTACAAGTAAGAAAGACAAGTACTGAGTAGTGATAAACATAAGTTAACATGCATAACAATAAAAAATAAAATAAACACTACTCTAGCATTTAAATTGGAGTAGAAAATAAAAAGTAGAACTAGCAGTTTAACAAAAAAAAATACTAAATACATGCATCTCCAACACAAATACAACAACTTACAAACATAACAAAGTCCAAATATTCTAACACATTAAATAAAAGAAAGAAAACTCAAACTAAACATCAACATCTTCATCATCTCCAACATCATCATCATCACCCAGATTTATGTCCTCATCCATCTCAGAAGGCTGATATGGTGTGAAAGTAGGGCGAGCAGGAAATTCCATAAAATGGTCACCCCCATTTATCTCCTTATTGCCTCATTATAAGCAAAATCATACTCAACCTTCCTCATCATAATATCGTCATTGTGGTACAAATGAGATTCAAGCCCTTTCACTTGATTCTGTAAAGTTATAAGATCTCCTGGTTGAATCATCATTTGTTCCATAAGAGAATGCAGGGAAATAGACTCATAAGAGGATGGTCTAGAAGAAGGAGTAGGAGTAGAAGTTGAAGTTGAAGGTATGTTAACTCTAGTCCTGCGTCTAATCCCAAAATGTTTCTCATATTTTTTCAAATTTATTTTTCCAATGGGTTTATGAGATGGAAAAGTTTATTCTTATGTCTCATACTTCACTCCAAATCCAACGCACAAAGTAGTAATAAGAGAAGGGTAGCCCAAATCTCCTGTAGTTCCTCCTCTCGAGGAAACAAGCATGTAGGGATAAATGAGGGAGCCAATGTCATTAGGTTTCTTCATCTGAATACAGTAGTTTAAAGTGCCTCTCTCACGGGTTACCTCACTAAAATGGTTGGTAGGCAATAATCTACCCGAGATGAAATAGTGCTATGCTCGACAATGAACACTAAGTTTTGAAAAAGAAAAGTCCACCCCTCACCAATTCTTAATCTTCCAAACTCCATTTTCATCAGTCAAAAATCCCATAACCTCATCAAATTCATCTTTAGTAGGATGGAACTCATAAAAGAAGAAGGTAGGAACACTGTGCAATTGGTATATGTGGTTAATCCAAATAGAAATTATATCTATGTATTGCCCACGCACATAAAGCAAATCATCTTATTCATCAGGCAAATTGACATAGAATTCTCGAACAACAGAAATCACAGAAACGATAGTGAAATAAAAAAAAAAGTTCTCACTGTCGCTCCACAATCAAATACTCAATATTACCACCAGGACGTAGAAAACTGTGTTCTGCAATCAACTTTTTTTTATTGCAAATCGGCATATCTGTCCCGTGCCCTTGCACTGACAAACTTATCAGAATCAAAAGCTGTCTTTTCCTTGCCTCTCTTCATTTTAGGAGCCATGTGTAATCTAAAAATTTTTAAGATAAATTCCAAAAATCACAAACTCAACTTCAAAAGGCTCCTAAAAATACAATCTAAACATAAATAATCATTCAACCATTGATTTCACACTTTTTTCATCAAATCTTCTAATTCTCGGCCTAAACCATAATGTGGGTGAAATCCATTTTCAAATCAAAATTTTTCAAAGTTAGGGTGAAGATCTTACCTAGAGATGAAGAAATCCAAAGTTTGGAAGCCTATCTCCAAGCCAATTAAGCACAAATTGAAACCCTAGGGGTGCAAAATATGAAAAATGGAGGAAGGAGACAAACCAAGGGTAAAAATGGCCAAATCCATGGGTCTAGACACTTAAAATGACTCACCGGTAAGTTCGACCCTATAGCGCCGAACAGCGGCGCTTTAGCGTCTTGCATGGCCTGATGAATAGCTATAGCGCCAAGAAGTGGTGTTATAGTGCCGCTCATACTAATCCAAATTTCAAAAAAAAAATTTATAATGAAAATGAAATAGAAATATAGGATGGAAAAAGGCTATTTTTCAAATTTTAACGACCAATTTTATAATTATTGAGTTCGTCGTCAATCCAAAATTTCAAATTCACAAAGTTTAATTTGAATACAGAAGACCACTTTTTCACAACACAACATAACATTTTCTATATTAATAATGAGTTCAATACATACAACGTAAACACAAAGACATCACTCAGATGTTCATACAACAAAGACAATACAAACCGCACTAAGTCTTTAAACAAATACTATAGGCACACCACACAGAATTACACAACATTAAAACAGAAATATCCATATAAAATGAACCTTTAGGACCACTCTTGATCAGTGGTGATATTCTCCATTCCACTCAGCAAAAGATTTCTATCATATCAATGGTAGAAAGGAGCAAGAGGAAATTCCTTAGCAAATTTTTTGTCGATCCATTTGTTGGTGCTATACATAGTCACTTGACTATGTTAGAAACACGTCAAACAATTGAATTGCAGTTTCAACTGTCAATCCATATGCTCGTAATGGTGGGACAAATTTTCAACCTTTGAATGTAAAAGAGAAATCTCACCTTCAATCTTCTCAAGTTTTTTGTGAGGTGCTCCAAACTTACTGCGAGATATCCATTGAAATATGCTTGAGCATCCTTTTGCATCAACTTCTTTTGTTCAAATCTCCCATTGTCATTGCTCTGCATGATCTCTGAAATGGAATTTTCACTCTCAAATCTCTTTAGAACACTTAGTAATGTCACAAGGATACTTCAAATCCCCTCCTAAGCAATTTTATATAGAGGAAGAAGAAAAGAAATCAAATTTGTGGCAGTTTAGAGGAGTTATTCAAACTGTGGCACTATAGCGCCAGATCTCAAGCTATAGCGCCAAACCAACAATTCAATTCTCAAATTTCTTTCTTCCACTCTTCATGCCCTTTAATATAATAATGTTTTGTGCCATCAAAATCGTATAAGGCTCACAATCACCATACATAATTCATCACAACAATAATTTAAATCTAAATCACACCGATAACTGTGGGTTGCCTTCCACAAAGCGCTTGGTTTAACATTGTTAGCCCGATATAACCATTATTTTACTTAGGTGCAACCCAACATTAGGATCTCTTCAAATGCAAGACCCTCTCCACTCATGTAAGATTTTAATTTGTGTCCATTTACCTTAATCACTCTCTCGATTTTTGGATCTTCAATATCAACTGCTCCATATGGATATACTTTTACCATAATAATGGTCCTTACCACTTGGATTTAAGTTTTCCTTGAAATAATTTTAATCTTGAATTATAAAGCAATACTTCTTGCCCAGGCTAAAAATGCTTTTTCAAAATTTTCTGATCATGCTTAAATTTTGTTTTCTCTTTATAAATTTTGGCATTCTCATAAGCTTCATTTCTTAATTCATTAAGCTCACTTAATTGCAGTAATCACTTATCTCTAACATCTTTCAAATTATAATTAAACTCTTTAATTGCCCAGTAAGCTTTATGTTCCAACTCAACTGGCAAGTGACATGTTTTTTCGTATATGAGCCTATTTGGTGTCATTCATTTAGGTGTTTTATAAGCAGTCCTATAGTCCCATAAAACATTATCAAGTATAGCAGACCAATCAGTCCTTTAAGGATTTACCATTTTTTTCTATATTCTTTTAATTTCTTGATTAGATACTTCTGTTAAATCACTAGTCTGAGGATGATAAGCTGTGGTGATAAGATATTTAATCTCAAATTTTTGAGTTAATGTTTCTATCATTCTATTCCTGAAATGACTTCTCTCATCTCTAAAGATGACTTGTGGCATTCCAAATCTTGTGAAAACGTTCATTCTTAAAAATTTTGCAACACTTTTAGCATCAGAACAAGGTAAAACAACTACTTCAATCCATTTAGAAACATAATCCACAACTATTAAAATATAAAATTTTCCAAAAGATGATACAAATGGTCTCATAAAATATAATCCCCAAACATCAAAGATTGCAATCTCAAGAGTAAAATTTAGGGGCATTTCATCTCTTCTAGAAATGTTGTCTACTCTCCGACATCGATCACATATTTTTATATAATTGTTAACATCCCTAAATAAAGTAAACCAATAAAATCCAGATTGTAAAATCTTAAATGTAGTTTTATCCACTCCAAAATGTCCCCCAAAATCTGATTTATGACATTTTTGAACAATTTATTGAGTTTTATCTAATGGTACACGTCTTCAAATCATTAATTCCTTGCATTATTTATATAAATAAGGGTCATCCCATAAGTAAGATTTTAAATAATAAATGAACTTTTTAATTTGATGGCTATCTAATCCGTAAGGTGAAATATCATTAACCAAATAATTCACTATATAAGAATACCATGAAATTTGTCATTCATTAATCCCATATAATTGTTCATCACAAAAATTTTCATTAACTTCATTCTTTAAATCTTTCTCATTTTCCTGTTCAAGTCTTGACAAATGATCAACTATTTGATTATCAGTACTCCCCCTATCCATAAGTTGAAAATCAAATTCTTGAATTGGAATGACCCATCTAATTAATCGTGATTTTGCACTCTTCTTCATCATTAAATACTTAATAGTAGAATAATCAGTATGCACAATACATTTAGTTCCAATAAGATAAAATTTGAATTTATCAAAAGCAAACACTATAGCTAATAATTCATTTTTCAGTGATAATGTATTTAATTTGAGCCTCATTAAGGGTTCTACTAACATAGTATATCACATTGAACATTTTGTCATATTTATGTCCTAAAACAGCCTCTATAGCATAATCACTAGCATCACACATTAATTCAAAAGGTTTTGTCCAATCAGGTGAAATAATAATAGGTGCAATGATTAATTTCTCCTTTAATAAATTAAAGGCATTTAGACATTCTTCATTAAAATCAAAGTTGACATATTTTTCTAAAACTTGGCATAAAGGCTTGGAAATTTTTAAAAATTCTTTACTATAACATCTATAGAAACCAGCATGTCATAAAAAACTTTTTATTCCCTTCACATTAGTAGGTGGTGGTAATTCGACAATAACTTGAATTTTTGCTGGATCAACTTCCATGCCTTATTAAAAAATTTTATGCCCTAACACTAATCCTCGTGCAACCATAAATTAGCATTTTTTCCAGTTGAGAACGAAGTTTGTTTCTTCACAGTGCTTCAAATCTCTTGTTAAATGATCTAAACATGAACTAAAAGAAGTCCCAAAGACTTTAAAATCATCCATCAAAATTTTAATTCCTTTATCAATTAATCATAAAAAATTGACATCATATATCTCTAAAAAGTTGTAGGGGCATTATATAATCCAAATGTCATTCTTTGAAAAGCTAAAGTTCCATAAGGATTAGTAAAAGTTGTTTTCTCTTGATCCTCAGGAGCAATGGGTATTTGGTGGTATCCAGAACATCCATCCAAAAGGCAAAAAGAATAGTGTCCTGCTAGTCTATCCAACATTTTATTCAGAAAAGGTAAAGAAAAATGGTCTTTTATAGTGGTGGCATTTAATTTTCTATAATCAATGCAGATTCACCATCCAGTAACTTGTCTTGTTGCACAATCACACCTCATTTCTTAAGAACACAATGATTGTGACTAACCAAAGAACTATCTAAAATTGGATAAATAATCCCAGCATTCAACCACTTTAAAATTTCTTTCTTAATTATATCTTTCATTATAGGATTCAATCTCCTTTGAGGATCAACCATAGGCTTTTAGTTGTCTTCCATCAAAATTTAGTGCATACAGATTAAAGGATTGATTTGTTTAATATCAGCTAATATCCATCCAAAGGCTTTTTTATAATTCTTTAATATTTGTAATAATTGTTCTTCTTATTCTGCAGTTAAATCTGAGAATATAATAAATGGTAACGTAGTTGAGTTCCCGAAATATGCATACTTTAGATAAGTAGGTCAAACTTTCATCTCAAGTTCAAGAGGTTTTTCAATAGATGGAATCAGAGATATACTATTTTCAGTAGTATCTAAAATTTTGTATTCTTCCTAAACATAATTTGAATCCTCAGTAATCATTTCATTTGATTCATCTTCAAAATCTCTTTCAGTCTCAGCTTTTTGTTCTTCTTCTAAAATGACTTAATCTTTTTGATCCAATATGACTTCACATCCATTTTGAAAATGATTAACAATCATATCATCAATAATATCCATTCTAAAACATTTTCCATCAGGATACTTCATTGTTTTAAGCACATTAAATGCAACTTCCTGATCATTCACTCTCATTGTTAATTCACTTTTTTGCACATCTATCATGGCTCATCCAACAACAAGGAAAGGTCTCCCCAAAATAATAGAAATTTTTTTATCTTCTTCCATATCTAATATAATAAAATCAACAAGAAAAATAAATTTATCCACTTTAATTAATACATTCTCTATAACCCTTTTAAGATAAGTGATAGATCAATCCGCTAATTGTAGGGTTACAGTAGTGGGAGAAATATCTCCCAAGCCTAACCTTTTGAATATAGATAATGGCATAAGGTTAATACTCACTCCTAAATCACATAAAGCTTTTCCAAAAAATATTTCTCCAATTGCACAAGGTATGGTAAAACTACCAGGATCTTTGAGTTTTTGAGGAAGCTTTTTCTGAATTATTACACTACATTCCTTACTAAATGCAACAGTCTCATGATTTACAAACTTACTTTTTGTTATTTAAAACTTCTTTCATAAATTTGGCATAACTTGATATCTATTCCAAAGCCTCAATAAAAGGATATTAATTGTAAGCTTCTTAAATATTTCAAAAAAAATTGAAAATTGTTGATCCAATTTTTGTTGTTTAAGTTTTTGAGGAAAAGGTGGTGGGGGTATTTCTAAATTAATCTTAGTTGGAGAGTAAGGTGTTTCAGCTTCCTTAGGAATAATCGCTTCAGGTCTCTCAAATTCTTCAACTTCTCTCTCAACTTCAATCTCTTTTTGAACTCCAACATTTATTTTCTTTCCACTCCTTAGCTGGACAGCTTTAACTTGCTCTGGCTCTTTGCTTTTTTGCTTTAGGATTGACCTCTACATTAGTAGGAAGTGTTCTCTAAGGCCTATTTCTAAGTGCGTTAGCAATTTGTCCCAATTTGTTCTCCATATTTCTAATAGTAGCACTTTGACTTTGTAAATGATTACCCATTTGTAACATCAGTTCTTCCATATAAAAATTTTTCTCCTTAACTTATTGATTAAATCCATGAGGATAAGTAGGTCTAAAGTTAGCACAACCCTGATTATTCAATTTTCCAATGGGTTAACTTGAGAATTACCTCATTGTTGACTTCCACTACTGATACAACAAAAATATATGCATTTTTAGACCCATATTTTATACCTATTTTTGGTGATATTACACTTTAATGGAAGGTATTTTCTATATTTTATTGAAAGTTGTTGATTTTGAGAAATTAGAGCAAAAAGGAAGCAAAAAAGAATGAAATTTGGAGCAAAAAAGGAGAAGTTCAAAATTTGTTCAGCACCGACGGTGCCAGACTAGGCACTGATGGCGCCCTTTGACAAAAACTTTGGATTTAATTATGGACCTCTGGCACCGACGTCACTAATGTCGGTGGAAGCCCTTTTTCTAGAAGATTCAACAAATTTGGATGCTTTTTTAAGAGTTTTTGGATGCACCTATTAGAAAATTAACCTAGGCTCTACTTAAGGCCAAAAGTTGATCAGAATACCCCCTTCCTTTGCACAATTTCAACTTCTTCCACTCATTTCAACACAACTACACTCCCTCCATTTCACACCATTAATTAATTATTGTTTTTATAGATTTGAGTTTTTGTGGTAAGTTTAAGTGTGAATTCTTCTCTAAGAAGTGTTGGAGAGGAAGAGAAGTGAGAAATTTCTTCTTCCTACATTTCCTAAGAGAGGCTACGAAGGATTTGCTTTGAGAATGAGTTTCAGATAAGTGTTGTTTGTTTATTATTGTTGTATGAATTTTCTTTTATATATGAAATTTGTCTTTAGTTGTATCTTTCTCATGAAGTCTGAGTAGATTCATTTATCTTTCTCCCTACTCTGAGATATGATGAAATAAAGAGAAAATGTGAATGTGCCCATGTTAAAATCTAAAATAAATTGTGATGGTTTTTCAACTCCGCTCTTAATTTACTTTTTGATCTGACTAATTGAATTGTTAAAATATGTTGTGAAACATATGATCTAGGAAATGGAGTATGAGTTCTACAATAGAGTGAGAATCACATTTAAGTCCATGAAGGAGTATTTCATTCATGGAATTAAGTGCAAATAAATAGAAAAATATACTTTGCTGGGTGTAGAATTGGAGATTTCTAGGGTGACTGAATGAAAATCCCTAATTTGATCTTAGTGTTTAAAAACTAAAGCAAGAGTTAGCCTTTAGGGGAAGGGAAGTGGGAGTCAATATCCTCCTAGCCTAGCCATAGATTTAGAGATTAAACCTAAGATTAGCCAATGATTTTCTATAGCATTGAATCAGGTTAGATAATTAAAATTGTTCATATTTGGCACAATACATATCTAAACCATTTATCTCATCTCATTTCACCAAAAATTCATCATAGTGGGAAATATGCTTTTTCACATTACAAAACTTCATCACATAAACATAATTTAATAACTATTAATTTTAAAACCTGCTTTTAAATTCTGCTAGTAGTAAATAATTATCTTGAATAATATCTTAAACTTTCAGAAGTAGTTACAATAATTTCATTTGATTTCTGTAAATTTTCTAGTTAATTTATCATTTAAAATTTAAACCTTCCCCGTGGGATCGATATTTGAGACTTAAAAAGAAATTCTTATATTACTTGATAACGATACGTATACTTGCGTAGAATCCCAACTTAAGTGCTTAACATTATTATTCATAAAACACTACATCAAGTTTTTAGCACCGTTGCAAAGCAGAGTCAACTTTATAAATTTTACACAACTATATTTTCATTTCGGGATCAAGTTTTCGGCGCCGTTGCTGGGGAAGGTAACAGTAATATAAATAGATTTAGTAAAATAGGAAATTTAGAGATAAAAATATACAAATACAAAATATTAAAAAAAATATAAAATAAAAAAAATCCAAAAATATATAATCATATATTTAAGAGTATTTTTAAAAAATTTTCTTTGCTTATTATATTTGTTTATGCGAAATATTGGATTTGAAGGTTTAGTGCCTTATGATTCAGAATTAGAACGTACTATTAGAAAAATTTAAAAAAAAATTAAAAGAAATTAAAATTTTGAACAAAATGACGAATAACTTAGATAATCAAATAAATGAAAATCAACAAAGACCTTTAAAAATTATGCTAATCCAACAACAGATGAACTTCACTTAACTATTCAAAATTCTGATGTTGCTGCTAATTCATTTGAGCTTAAACCTGCTATTATCCAAATGGTATAAAATAATCAATTTAGAGGAACACCTATTAAAGATTCTAACTTACAACTTGCTAGTTTTCTTGAGATTTATGCTAATTTTAAATAAGACGAAGTGTCTAATGATGTTGTTAGGCTCAGACTTTTTTCTTTTTCGTTAAAGGATAAATTCTTGAAATATGTGCTACTTTTAAATATAATGGAGTGTCTAATGATGATGTCAGGCTTAGAAATTTTCCTTTTTATTTAAGGGACAAAGCCAAAGCTTGGTTAAACTCATTAGCACCTGGATCTATCAGAACTTGGGGAGAACTATCACAAACATTCTTGGCTAAATATTTTACACCCTAAAAAATGGCTAAGCTTAGAAACTTTTTGTCAGTTTGAAGGGGAATCGATATATGAAGCCTAGGAAAGATTTAAGGATCTCCTTAAAAAATGTCCACACTATGCTTTACCAGTGTCAGTTTGAAGGGGAATCGATATATGAAGCCTGAGAAAGATTTAAGGATCTCCTTAGAAAATGTCCACACCACGCTTTACCTATATTGGTTAATAATTCAAACTTTTTACAATGGATTAGTAGGATCACTTAGATCTATTATAGATGTTGTTGCTGGCAGATCTTTAATGTCAAAACCATTTGTTGAAGCATACTCTTTAATAGAAAAAACTACTACTAATAATTTTCAATGGACCTCTAAACGGGTAAATCCTAAGAGAGTAGCTAGTATTCATGAATTTGATGCAATGTCTATTTTAGCATCTCAAATTGCTACTTTATCAAAAAAGATTGATCAAATTGGAGTGAACTATTCTCAAATACCACCTGTATTAGAAGAAAATTCACTAGGACAGATAATTGATACTCAATCATCTTATGAAACTTTGAATGTTGTTATTAATCAAAATTACAATACTTATTCTAACTATTACAATCCTGGATGAAAAAATCACCCTAATTTTAGTTGGAATAATTATAAAAATTCAATGAACCCCTCAAAAAATTTAAATAACCAAGGAAATCCTAATTATCGACCTTATTATCCTCCTAGATTTAACTCTAACCCTAACCTACAAGTTGAGGAAAAGAAATTAACGATGGAAGAGGTAATGTTGAATATGAGAAAAAAAATACAGAATCAAGGGGCTGCTATTAGAAATATTAAAAATCAATTAGGACATATTGCTACTGCACTTAGTAATAGACCTTCAGGAAATCTTCTGAATACGGTAGAAGTTAATCCCAAAGATCAAAATAAAGAACAAATTAAATCAATTCAATTACGAAGTGGAAAAGAAGTTGAAATAAGAATCCAAAAAGAAACAAAAGTTGAGGAGGAGAAGGAAGAGATGGAAAGTGACCATAATGAAAATGAACAAACGTAAGTTTAGAAAAACCATCACCTCCATTTCCTCAATGACTAAAACAAAAGAATAAAGATAAACAATTTACAAAATTTTTAAAAATCCTTAAAAAGTTAACGATAGACATTCCTTTCATTGAGGCTTTGGAACAAATGTCAAGTTATGTGAAATTTATGAAAGATATACTAAACAAGAGAAGGAAGTTTGCAGATCATGAGATTGTTACACTTAGTGAAGAGTGTAGCGCTATTATCCAGAAAAAAACATCCTAAAAAGTTAAAAGATCCTGGTAGTTTTAATATACCTTGTGCAATTGGTGAAAAATTTTATGGAAAAGGCTTATGTGATTTAGGAGCGAGTATCAATCTTATGCCTCTATCAATTTTTAAATATTTAGATTTAAGAGAGATTTCCCCTACTACTATAACTCTTCAGTTAGTTGATCGATCAACCACTTATCCTAAAGAAGTATAGAAGATGTATTAGTAAAAGTGGATAAATTTATTTTTAAGAGAATCTTATTCCTTCATGTATTAAACCACATGAACTTGAACTGAAAGCATTAACTGCTCATTTAAAATTGTATTTTTAAGAGAATCATCTACATTACCTATTACTGTATCTTCTGAGTTAATTGAAATTCAAAAATAAAAATTAATAGAAATGTTAACAAGATATAAAAAGATTTTTGGATGGACTTTAGCAGATATTAAAAGAATTAGTCCTTCAATTTGTATGCACAACATTTTATTAGATGAACAATACGAACCTAAAGCTGATCCTCAAAGGAGATTAATCCCAATAATGAAAGAAGTTATTAAAAAAGAAATTTTAAAATGGTTAGATGTTTAAATTATATATTCTATTTCAAACAGTGCTTGGGTAAGTCCAATTCACCGTGTTCCGGAGAAAGGAGGAGTGACCGTTGAAGTAAATGAGAAAAATGAATTAATTACAATAAGACAAGTTACTAATTGACGAATTTGTATAGAATATAGAAAATTAAACTTGGCCACCAGGAAAGATCACTTTCCTTTACCTTTTCTAGATCAAATGTTAGATAGATTGGCTGGAAATAAATATTACGGTTTCTTAGATGGATATACCAGTTATCATCAAATTCTAATTATTCTTGAGGATCAAGGCAAGATAACATGTACAAGCCCTTATGGAACATTTACTTTTCGTAGAATGTCTTTTGGACTATGCAATGCACCTGTAACATTTCAAAGATGTATGATGTCAATATTTAGTAATTTAATTGAGCATGGAATAAAAGTATTTATGGATGATTTCTCTATGTTTGAGACTTCATTTGAATTATGCTTAAATAATTTATAAAAAGTTCTAGAATCATGTGAAAAAATTAACCTAGTACTAAATTGGGAAAAATGTCAATTTATGGTTGCAGGAAGAATTGTAATTGGCATAAAATTTTTGAAAAAGACATGGAAGAAGACCCTACAAAAATTCAAGTTATTGAAAAATTATCACCACCGACTACGGTCAAAGGGGTAAGAAGTTTCTTAGGATGTGTTGGTTTCTACAGGCGTTATATAAAGAATTTTTTAAAAATAACAAAGCCATTATGCCAACTTTTAGAAAAAGATACGAAATTTGATTTTAATGAGGAATGCATAAAAGCATTTGAACTATTGAAAGAAAAATTAATCACTGCACCTATAATAGTACCACCTAATTGGAAAAAACCCTTTGAAATAATGTGCGATGCTAGTGATTATGTTATTGGAGCTGTTTTAGGACAAAAACAAAACAAAGTTTTTAAAGTAATATATTATGCTAGTAAAACTCTGAATGATGCTGAAATTAACTACACTATTACTGAAAGAGAGTTATTAGCTATTGTTTATGCCTTTGATAAATTTAGAACTTACTTAATTGGAGCTAAATGTATAGTGCATACAGATCATTCTATATTAAATACTTAATGCAAAAGAAGGATGTTAAATTGAGGTTAATTAGATGGATACTTCTATTGCAAGAGTTTGATTTTTCTGTAGTTGATAGAAGGGGAAATGAAAATGAAATAACTGATCATTTGTCTAGACTAGAAAAAGAAATATTAACTAATTTTACAAATGAAATTTTAGAAAATTTCCCTGATGAACAATTATATAGTATTGATGAAATAGATACATCGTGGTATGTCGATATAATAAATTATATTGTAAGTGATATTCTACCACTGAATATTAAGAATCAATAATTAAATAAATTTATATATGATTCAAAATTCTATTTTTGGGATGACCCATATTTATATAAAGTTTTAATTATTAGAAGGTGCGTGTCTTATGAAAAAACTAGACAAGATGTCATGATTTTGAATTTGGAGGACATTTTGGAACAAATAGAACTGCTTATAAAATTTTTGCAAGCTGGATTTTATTGACCTACTCTTTTTAGAGATGTTAATGAATATATTAAAGCATGTGATCGATGTCAGTGGATAGGAAATATTTCTAAAAGAAACAAAATGCCTCTAAATTACACATTGGAAGTAGAAATTTTTGATGTGTGGGGATTAGATTTTATAGGACCATTTATACCTTCATTTGGAAACTTATATATATTACTTGCTGTTGATTACATGTCCAAATGGATTGAAGCTGTTGCTATACCTAAATGTGATGCTCGGAGTTTTTCTAAATTTTTTAATAAAAATATTTTTACAAGATATGGAATGCCCATAATAATTATTACTGATGCAGGATCCCATTTTAGAAATAAGAAAATTGAGAAATTGATAAGAAAATATGATATTATGCATAAATTCTCTACTGTTTATCATCCTCAGACTAGAGGTCTAGCAGAAATATCGAATCGTGAAATAAAAATAATTTTAGAAAAAGCTGTAAATCCCTATAAATTGGAATTGTCTGCTATATTAGATACTGCATTGTAGACATACAGAACTGCTTATAAGGCTCCTATAAAAATGTCCTCATACATACTTATTTTTGGAAAAATATGTCATTTATGAGTAGAATTGGAGCATAACCATTTTGGGCTATTAAGGAATTTAATTTTAATTTAAAGGATGCTGGTGAGAAAAGATTATTGTTACAAACTTATTTTTGGAAAAACATGTCACTTACTAGTAGAATTGGAGCATAAAGCATTTTGTGTATTAAAAAATTTAATTTTAATTTAAAGAGATGCTGGTGAGAAAAGATTATTGCAACTCAATGAACTTAAGGAGATTAGAAATGAAGCATATGATAATGCAAGAATCTATAAGGAGAAAATAAAAATATGGCATGATCGAAAGATTATTAATAAGAAGTTTGAACTTGGGCAAGAAGTTCTATTATCTAATACAAGATTGAGATTATTTCCAGGAAAACTGAAATTCAAATGGTTAGGACCATTTAAAGTGATTAAAGTCTACCATTATGGAACTGTTGTTATTAAGGATCCTAAAACTGGAAAGATATTTAAAGTTAATGGGCATCAATTGAAACATTATTATGAATGACACATACCCCAATTTAAAGAAATTTTAATGTTAAGTCAACCTAACTAAACCAATGGTATGTCGGGCTGACGACGTTAAACCAAGCGCTTTATGGGAGACAACCCATATATGAATCTATATATCTATATATTACTATTTTGTTAAAAAGAATGTTTATGTATTAGGAAATAATAGTATTTTCAAGTCCTACACAATTATATATATCATAAATTAAGATAAATATTGGTATTTGAGGAAAATTTAGAATCAAATTGAACAAAAAAATTTCAGTCTCGAATTTGGCCTTTGGTGCCGACGACGCCAGAATGGGCGTTGACGACACCCGACTAAATGACCTTGGCACCGAAAGTGCCATTGGGATCATCGACGGTGTCCTAGGCATTTTTCACGTGCTGAATGGTTATGGCGGACTTTGGCAGGATTTCGCTCCATAATAACCGCCGAGAGGTGTTTTTAAAGTCCTGAAAACTAACTTGGACGTCCAGAAACTTCCTAATTTTGAATTCCATGGCTTCTGATTCCAGAAATACTTCTAGGTATGGAGTTTTTAATTGAAGAAAGTTTATCAGTTTTGATACGCAGAGATTATATGAAAAATTCATCACAAAGAAGAGACTTATCAATGAGAGAGGCTTTGTCAATCACGGAGTTAGTAATCCAAGTTCACAGATCGAGAAAATCATTATACAGAGACGTTGAGAAGTTTTGTGCTACACTACCACTGCAATTATAGTACCTGTAGTAAAATAATTTTAGGTCAACCTACATAGAATTACCTAAAGAGTTGTATTCGTTTAAGGTAGGGCTGTACCATTTACTCCAACTCAGATTAATGATTTGTATATGATAAAAAATGTTCCAATCTGTCATTATATAAATTTTATCCCGATGAAAGATATGATGCAAGAAGTATATAATTTTCTAACGGATGAAAAAGATAATTGGGAAATCAGAGATGAGGGATACGTTCGTTTCTCTGCGTTGCTGCTTAACCCAATTTCAAAACAATAGCATTTCTTCATATGTAAAAAACTACTACCTACCATGAAGATTAGTAGAGTTACAAAAGAAAGTGTCATTCTAAACTATTGCATTCAAATGAAAAAAACCCATTGATGTAGGGTCAATTATTTTCAAATCTATTATGGGTATTAACATGAATGGGCCAACATATGGACTTGGGCATCCTTCTAGAACTTTCCTACCTTGCAGTCAATCTCAAGTTCCATATGAAAGTTGGGAAAAAGTCTTACTACCTTAGGAGCCCATGATTTCTATAGATGGAAATTACATAGGAAATGTAAAGGAAGTATTAGATTGTATTTTGGATCATTCATCACATGCTTCAACACCATTGATGCCACTAGTAGTTGGATGTTCAATATCTTTGGAGAAGATAATGAAGAAAATAGAAAGAGAACTTCGGAGTATTACAAATGCAATAAGAAATCTTAATTATCTTTTTGATCACCAAGATTAGAGAATGAATGAGAACTTTGATTATACAGGAACAGTTGAAGCAAGATTGGTACAAATATTCAAGAAAAATGGATGGATTGATGAAAATTCAACTGATCAGTTCCCGTACCGACCCTTCTACAATTTATATGTCAATTACTAGTCTATGGGAGATATTAGAGGAGGAGAAAGTACTGAAGAAAAGGCAGAGTAATTGAAGAAGTTAGACTCTCTACTATTTTAAAATACTTATGCTTTAACATAATTGTGTGGATGTGATCTACTTTACTTTGCTTTAGAACTTTGATTATGTGTATAATTTTGTGTCAGCGTTCTAGTGTTGTGGCTTGATTTTGACGCTGAATTATAAGTTATTTTGCTTTGAAGATGTGGTAATGTGATTAAAAAAATGTATTTGTAAAAAGTGTATTTTCATATATAAAAGTTAGTTTGGTGTTGTTTGTGAAAATGTTTGTTTGTAAATTTTTTAGATGAAAATTAATGTTCAAAAAGACTAAATAAACTTTGGAGTAAATTGAGAGAAAATTAAAAATTAAAAAAAATCAAAGTGTTGAATTTTTGGCCTTTAGCACCGACGGGGCCGGATGGGCACCGATAGCTTCCTCGACCCTAACACCTTTAAAATTCATGATTTGCACAGTGAAATGCCATTTTTACCACTTGAGTCACCTTCAACCTCCAGTTTTTGCACTTAGGGCTTGTTATTGTTTGGATTTGAGGCAATTTTAAGGCAAACAAAGCTTGGATTTCATCTTCTCTACATAAGAGCTACAATTTGAACTCAAAATTTTTTATTTTCACCAAGGATTTATCTTATATTACTGAGATCTGAAATTTTGAGATTTTTTTGGGAAATTTTGAGAAAATTCTTAGGTGAAGAACTCTTACTTAGTAGATTTATGTTTAAAAAGTTTCGCATTGTCATTTTCAGAATTTTTTGGGAATTTATTTTGATTTTATCAAACTTTTGTAGATTTACCATGGCACCTAGAATGAGCAAAGGAAAAAAGAAAAATGGATTTTGATGACCAAAAGTTTGTCAATTACAAGGCGGATATTTGCTTCAATAGTTTATGTAACACTAGAAAAGTGATTTTGGATCGAGGATTCAAAAATTCGGGAGAAGTCGAGAGAATAATCAATGCTCGTAGTGCGAGAATTTCTGCTACTTTACTGTTGAGGCGATTATTACGTAGTGATGGAGTTCTATGCCAATTTTAAGGAGACTTCTGAAGACTTTCTATTTGTTCGTGGAAAAATGGTGCAGTTTACTTCGAACAAAATTAATAAATTTTATTAGTTGGAAGATGTGTATAGCTGCCAGTACAAATCATTTTCTACTACGAATGAGGCCTTGGATGAGGTTATTTCTTTTCTTGCTGATAGAAGAGGAACCTGGAAGGTGAAGAATGGAGTTAAGGTAAACTTTCCTTTTTCAATGTTAAACTTCTGAAAGAATGATACCAACAAATCATCATAGTGAGGTTACAAGGGATAGAGTCATCTTAAACTTTTGTATCCAATAGATGAAAAGAATAGATGTAGGCTCTATTATTTATAAAAACACTAGATCTATTGCTTTTGGAGAGACTACTAGAGGTTTAACACACCCTGCCTTGATCTTCACATTATGTGAACAGGCAGGAATTAATTATAGACCAGAGGAGAAGAGGATTAAACCTCTAAGGCCTATTGGCCCTGCTAATATCAAGACTTACGAATCTCATGTTGGATGGAAATCTGGAAGTAGGACCAGGGGTATTCCTTCTACTTCAGGTACTTCTAGTGCCCCTACTATCCAAGAACTTATGGAACAAATGATGATCCAACAGTGATATATTTTGAGAATGGATGATAGAATGAAAAATATGGAGGGCAAAAATGCTCATTTTGATGATTTAATAAGACAAAAGTTTGAATACGATGTTGTTGATGATGATGCAATGGTTAAATTCATGAAGGGTGATCACTCAGTTCAATTTCCTACTCACCCTGTTTTTACTCCAAATCAGCAGCAGAATTTGGATGTGAAAGATAATGAAGAAGAAGATGATGATTGGTGATGCCTTAGTTAGATTTTTGTTTAGTTATAATTTATTTTTGAAACTGTTTGTTTGTGGATTGAGGTACTTTATTTTGTTGTATGCTGTGTTGTAAGACTATTTTTAATACTGTTATCAATTTTTAGTACTTTGTCAGATGTATTTGTAGTTAACTCTTTTTCAGAAAATTTTTATATGTTTTATGTGTTATTTAATGTTTTAAGTATTGTAGATTTTCAAATTAGCACCTGCAATATTTCAGAGTTAAGTTTCTAATCAGAACCTTCAACAGGTATGTCTTTTCATTATGTATTAAATGTTTTCATTAACCCTTAATTTTTCAAGTTCTTCATTTAAAATCTTTTAAAAATTAAAGTTTGGGAGGAAGAGAAATTCCTTTTTCAGAAAAGAAACTTAATTTTATTTGTCCTCAATTAGTTATATTTTCAAAATATTTAAAAATTTTTAACATGACCTTTGGTATTAGAGGGTAACTTAGATAACCATATCTATGTTTCTAAATATATAGTAAACTTAAGTAATTTTTTTTAAATAATAAAGGTTAATTTTAGAGATTAAGATTATATGGTATGATAGAATAAGACTATATTTTTTTTATATTATTAGTAAAGGAATTTGTATTTTTGAAGTATTAAAATCTTAGAGATTCATGTAAGAAGAAAATATTAAAACTTTATGAAAAATCTTTAAAGCTAAAATAGATTTATAAAGTGAAGAAATGTGAAAAGTTTTTAACTTTAAGAAGGGGATAATGAAGTTCAAAATCATTAAAGGCTATCCAAATATAGTAATACTCACATGAAAAGAAAAAAGAAAAAGAAAAGAAAAGAAAAAAAAAGGATTTAAAATGTTCCTGAAAAGAAAAGAGAAAAAAAGAAAAGAAAAGAAAAAAAAAGTGATGTGAGGAGAAGCTTGAGGAGATGCCTAATTAAAAATTCGCTTCACTTGAATCAACTTAAACAAGAAGGCTTGGCTACATTTTCTAAAATTATATTTCAGTATTAGCATATTTACTAGTAAAGTTCCATGACGTTCTTTTTCATATGGATATTCTAAGTGGCTTTAATATAAATAATTTGCAATTTTCCTTGAAAAGAATAGAGAATCGAAAGTTTTAAACTTGACTACTAGATATTCTTATACCTTTGGTATTAATTGGAGTTGTTTCGAATTTTTCTTAAGTGATACTATTATATTTAGTGAACTAAGATATGGAAATCTAGAAGTTAAAATCTTTACCATAAGTCATATTTTTATGTAAGAAAAGGAGTTACTTGAGGGTAACATTTAAGTTTGGGAGATTTTGATACACAAAAAATATATGCATTTTTAGACCCATATTTTATACCCATTTTTGGTGCTATTATAATTTAATGAAAGGTATTTTCTATGTTTTATTGCAGCTTATTGATTTTGAGGACTTGGATAAAAAAGAAAGCAAAAACGATGAAATTTGGAGCAAA
The DNA here is from genome assembly GCA_002079205.1 of Phalaenopsis hybrid cultivar. Lineage (NCBI taxonomy): Eukaryota > Viridiplantae > Streptophyta > Magnoliopsida > Asparagales > Orchidaceae > Phalaenopsis > Phalaenopsis hybrid cultivar. The sequence continues at coordinate 162,498 of JXCR01139698.1, read as the reverse complement.
AATGGAGAAGTTCAAAATTTGTTCCCCGCCGATAGCGCCGTTTGACTAAAACTTTGGATTTAATTATGGACCTCTAGCGTTGACAGCTCCAGTGTTGGTGGAAGCCCTATTTCTAGAAGATTCAACAAATTTGGATGCTTTTTGAATATTTGTTGGATGCACCTATTGGAGAACCGAGCTAGGCGCTATTTAGGGCCGAAATTTGATCAGAAAACCTCCCTTCCTTCGCATCATTTCAATTGCTTCGACTCATTTCAACACACCTACATTCCACGCCATTTCACACCATTAGTTAGTTATTGTTTTTATAGATTTGAGTTTTTATGGTGATTTTAGGTGTAAATTTTTCTCTAAGAAGTGTTGGAGAGGAAGAGAAGTGAGAGATTTCTTCTTCCTACATTTTCTAAGGGAGGCTACAAAAAATTTGCTTTGAGAAAGAGATTCAAATAAGTGCTAGTTTATTATTGTTGTATGAACTTTCTTTTATATATAAAATTTGTGTTTTGTTGTATCTTTCTAATGTATTATTGTTGTATGAACTTTCTTTTATATATGAAATTTGTGTTTTGTTGTATCTTTCTCATTAAGTCTGAGTAGATTTGTTTATCTTTCTCTCTACTCTGAGATATGGTGAAATGAAGAGAAAATGTGGATGTGCCAATGTTAAAATCTAAAATAAATTGTGATGGCTTTTCAGCTCCGCTCTTCATTTAATTTTTTATCTGGTTAATAGAATTGTTAAAATATGTTGTGAAACATATGATCCGTGAAATGGAGTATGAGGTCTACAATAGAGTTAGAATCATATTTAAGTCCATGAAGGAGTATTTTGTTCATGGGATTAAGAGTAAACAAATAAGGAAATATACTTTAGTGGGTGTAAAATTAGAGATTTCTAGGGTGACAGACTGAAAATCCCCAATTCGATCTTAGTGTTTAAAAATTAAAGCCAGAGTTAGCCTTCAGAGGAAGGGAAGTGGGAGCTCTGGAATGGGAGTTAGTATCCTCCTGGTCTGACCACATATTTATGGTACTAAACCTAAGATTAGCCCAATGATTTTCTATAACACTGAATTAGGGTAGAGAATTAAAATTGCTCCTATTTGGCACAAATAATCAATGATTTTCTATAACACTGAATCAGGGTAGAGAACTAAAATTGCTCCTATTTGACACAATACATATTTAAACCATTTATCTCATCTCATTTCACCAAAAACTCATCGTAGTGGGAAAGATACTTTTTCACATTAGAAAACTGCATCACATAAACATAATTTAGTAGTTTTTAATTTTAAAGTGTGCTTTTAAATTCTACTAATAGTAAATAATTTTGCTTTGATAATATCTTAAAATTTTGGAATTAGTGACAGTAATTTTGTTTGATTTCTGTAAATTTCCTAGTTAATTTATCATTTAAAATTTAAACCTTCCCCGTGGGATCGATATTTGGGACTTAAAAAGAAAGTCTTATATTACTTGATAACGATACGTATACTTGTGTAGAATCCCAACTTAAGTGCTTAACGTCATTATTCATAAAACCACCATCAAGTTTTTGGCACCGTTGCAAAGCGGAGTCAACTTTATAAAATTTACACAACTATATTTTCATTTCGATATCAATAACTAAGATTGTTGTTCCAATTAAAGTTTGGATGGTTTTTCCAACCCGGGTTATAATAATATGAATATGGGTTATTAGGTATGTTGATAGCTTTTATAGTTTCCAATGAAGTATGAGAATCAACCCTTTGTCCTAATGAATTTTCTTCAACCATTTGGGGTGTTGGAGAAAATTCATTCCAATTTGGTTTATCTTCTTAGATAATGCATCAACTTAACATGAAATCATTGAAATAGCATTGTTACCTTGAATACTGGCTAATTTCTTTGGATATACCCTATCAGAAGGCCATTGAAAATTATTTATAGCCAATTCTTTAATTAATGAATAAGCTTCATCAAAGGGCATACACATTAATGAACCTCCAGCGGCAGCATCTATAATAGATCCAAGGATCCTACTAACCCATTATAAAAAATTTGAATGATTAACCAGTATGGCAAAACATGATGTGGACACTTTCTAAGAAGTTCCCTAAATCTTTCCAAACCTTCATATATAGACTCTCTTTCATAATGAGTAAAAGAAGTAATATCATTTCTGAGCTTCGCAGTTTTTGAAGGTGAAAAATACTTAGCCAAATTTTTTTTGAGCTAAATCTTCCCAAGTTCTAATAGATCCAAGTGCTAATGAATTTAACCACATCTTAGCTTTATCCCTTAATGAAAATGAAAAAAGTCTAAGCCTGACAACATCATTTGATACGCCAACATATTTAAATGTAACACACAATTTTAAAAAATTAGCTAAATATAAATTCGGATCCTCAGATGGTGTTCCTCCAAATTGATTGTTTTGTATCATTTGTATAATCAAAGATTTAAGTTCAAATGAGTTAACCGTTATAGCAGGAGTTTGAATACTTAAATGAATTTCATCTACTGTAGGGTTCACATAATCCCTTAAAGGTTTTTGTAAATTATGATGTTCATTTTCGGCAGTTTGAATTTCAATATTTTTTTTGCAACGTGTTTGTCATTTCTTGAGAAATATGAAGTCTTCCTTATTTTCAAAATTTTCTAATAGTTCGTTCTAACTTAGAATCGTAAAGCAATAAATTTTCACATCCAGAACTATGCATAAATGATTTAAAAATTGCATAAAATAAAATAACACACCAAAAATGAAAATATTTTTTTAAATTTTCAATTTTACATTTTCTTGGTTCTTTCAGTTTTTTTCAATTTTTTTTTTAAATTTTCAAAACTACAATTCAAATAAAATTATAAGTCAAAAAGTTTTGCCGCATTCCTTGGCAACGGCGCAAAAAACTTGACCCAACCCGCACTTACGCGTATTTTTAATCTCCTTAATTATGCTAGAAAATATATCTCAATTTTGTATCTAGAGGCTAGTGTGAACACTTGCAATAATTTATGATTTATATAATAGATTTTCACACTAGGGGTACTACGCAAGTATTTTAAGTAATATAAGATTTTTTTTAAAACCAAGTATCGATCCCATGAGGAATGTGGTAACTCTTAAAATCAACTTACATAAATTCAATTTAAATATCAAATTAAAAATATAAAAGAGTTAAAATGATATGCTTACAAAAAATTACTACTAAAAGAGCTAAAATGAAAGTAACAACTAAATGTAAAAGCTTAGCAAAATATAATAACGAGTTTGAATATTATGAAAAACCTTTCTCGTTGCAAAGATATTTTAGTCTATATAAGATTCAAATGATTTATAACAAAATTAAGGTATTGTGACAATTAGAAGCATACCTTATTCTTTACCCCCTCCCAGTGCTTACAAAGAACGTCAGTTAACTTAAGTTCGATTCCTTAACATCTTGACTCCACATCATTGCTATCTAGCCTCTCACCTCTAGATGCCCCTAGCCTATGACATCGTAATGACTAAATTCCAACGTCAGGGTACTAAATCTTAAGCCAAACTGATCAGAATCTAGTCTGTCACTCTAGATCTAACATATTCTACACCCATCAAAACTTATCTCCCTATTTATTTGCACTCTCCCTCAGGTGATCATAGTGACTCTACCTAGAATGAAGTGTGGTATCTCATAGCTGAGTGAAATAATAGCCCACCAAAATCATTATGTTTCTCAACAAATTTTAACCTCATAAGTGACCAATTTGTAAAGTAAATGAAGATTCGGTGAAAATACCATCACAATTTTTAAAAGGAAAAATAAATCTTTAAATCATTTTCATCCCACAAGATAAGTCACATATGCAAGAAGAATGAAAGGAAAATACTCAGAATTCATGGAGATTAAACAAAAATAAAACATTTGCATTGAAATCCAAGTCTTACAACAAAAACTCTAACACAAATACAAAGTACCTTATGTCTTCTCCCCAAGCAAACTTCTAGAGTTTCCTCTAAGCAAACTCCAAACTTCTTCACACTAAAAAAAACTCACACTTACACTTGAACACAAAATATGAAAAACCTAACTCACTATTGACACCCAATTGAAGTTTTAAGGCTTAAAAAGGTCCCTAAATTCGTTCAAATCCTTCTCATTAAATAGAAAACAAAAAATAATTGAGGGTTGCTTCAAACACGCCTTCAAAATTTGGCCAAATTTGATATATCTTCGAGAAAGATAGTTACCGGCGCTATAGCGCTAGTCTAGGGTGCTAAGCGCCCTTCTCACTCGATGATGGCACTATGATGCCAAGGGGTGGCACTATAGTGCCACACAAAAATCATCATTTTTGCTTCATTTTTTCCTCATTTTCTCTAAATATCCATTCCATGTACTTGAAACCAAAAACATGCAAAATATCTTCCTTTAAAGTGCAATCATTAAATGTACTTAAAATGCTTATAAAATATGCACTAAAAACATGTCAATTTGAGGTTGATCGCCCCTCACCTAAAACCTCCTCACCAAAATCTTTTTGTAGCCTAAAATTTCACTTTAATTTCACACTTACATTATTTTTTCATTCTCTCTCACATCTAAATTTGTCTCCCTCTATTTTTTCTTTATCATTCTCTCTCACATCTAAATTTGTCTCTCTCTAATTTTTCTTCAGACATTATCAAAATAAAATGTACATGGTACCAAAATAAATTTTTCAGAACCAAGTTATAAACTTAGCTAGGATAGTACATTTGTTAGATCTAAAGATCTATAAAAAAGATCTAAAGTCTTAAAAAATATTTATTAAAATAAGAACCAAATGTCAGAGCTTCAGGAATAATTGCAAGATTTAGTGGTTCATTTATAGAATAATCAAATACCAACACTATATTTAGTATTTATTTAAAATACACACATTAGAATAGAAAAGAAGATTAACATCTAAACCTCAAGAAAAATTAAACTACTAAAAGAATACAAAAATTTAGAAATGGAGTAATAGAAGAAAGTAGTTTTAAAAATACCAAAGCCTATTGAGTTGAAATACTGACTTGTAATGGATTACATGACTGAAATAATGGAATAAATTCATATAATTGTTAGTTTAAATAGATGATTTCATTGACTTTATGTATGAATGACTACTAAAGAGTCACTTTAACTTGATGAGTATTTTAGGGTATGATTAACAATTATTGAATAAACACTTTAACAAAAAAGTTAAGAGATTCAAAGAACCTATTCCTCTTTGATATAAATAAAAGAAATTATAAGACTAAAGTATTATCATAGACACCTTGGCAAGAAACTACTTGATCAAGTACTAACTTTTAGAGAGGGTAGTTTTCCTATAACTATGATTTGAATACTTATAAGACCAAATTTTTACAATTGATCATATAAATCATGATTAACTTCTAATCAATAAATTTATAATTGGACATAGATCTGACATTAGAAATTAGGTTAAACATTTTTATTCACTAACTTTTGAAAAGCTTTATATTATTCTTTATTAGTTTAACAACAAAAAAGTCTGCTTCCATCTGTAACAATAAGAATAAAACACCTTAGACTTCATCCTTTAAGTCAAATGTTAAACCCAACCATGCGGCTAGCCTAACTTATATGCCAAAAGTTCTACTGAAAAGAGTTAATGTAAAGCCAAATTTCTATTCTTAAAATAAATTGAGGAACCTGTAAATAATAACTTCGGAGAAATGTTTTAAGAAGCCCAAATATCTTATAAGAATTAAAAATCATTGTTTACCTTCAAGTTAGTTTGATGAAACA
>JXCR01139698.1:106505-151297 GCA_002079205.1 Phalaenopsis hybrid cultivar | reverse complement strand
TGTGTGTGTGTGTGTGTGTGTGTGTGTAATATATTATATTATATATTGATTATTATTATATTATTATTATAACTATCGTTCACGTATTCTGCATCTGTACACGTCCTCGCGGCAAAGTTGGCTAAAATCAACGTTCCGGACGCGTTGGTGCAGTCCGTTTCGTCGTTTAGGGTGTTCTGAAGTACTTTTTTAACTATCATGCCCAAAAAGATAATTTGTGCATTTTCACCGTGTCTGCAAAGTCGTAGCAAAGTAGACATCCTCCATAGCTGAAATTGACATTCCAGACACACTCATGTGGTTTGTTTCATCGTTCGGGGTCACTGGACAACCTCGCTGACGATTGCGTCAATTTGAGTTAATTTCGTGCGCGGCATGACGATTAATATATGTCGACCCAATCAAAGTCGTTTGACGTGCCAAATACCGACCGGCCTTTGCTTAAGCGAATGCCAAAGCCTAGTAGAATGACTCTGGTTATGTGCATCTCAACACGTGCTGAAAGGTCCTAGGTGGGTGTTTGAACTACCAAATTTTATGGACAGACCGTAGACTATCCCGAGTTAAGCAGGTGGATACTCTAGACTCGTGACATCAAAAATTGATGCCAACAAAGGACCCCCAACAAGTATGTTGTGCAGTCAAGGCATAGTACACTTGTTGGAAGCTGCTCAATTTTTTATCAAACTCAGGTTAGTAATGAGGCCACATAGCCTAAGCGATAAAAAAGAGCCAAGTACCTTAGGAAGGGAAAAGCCACGACAGCCAAATCCACCTCTAGGAGGATGGGGAGGAATGCACATGGGACTTATATCCACCCTGACAACGGGTTCAGAGGCCACAGAAGCGTGACCCAAAAAAGTGTTTCAGAGGTCGTAGAGGCGTGACCACGCCCGGTAAATTCAGGGGTCATAGAGGAATGACCTACGCATGAGTTCAGAGGCTGTAGAGGCATGACTCAGAAAAGTGGTTCAGAGGTCGTAGAGGCATGACCACTCCCGGTAGGTTCAGGGATCATAGAGACATGACCTACGAATGGGTTCAAGGGTCTTAGAGGCATGATCCAACATTGTGGTTCAGGGGTCGTAGAGGTGTAACCACAAAAAATAGGTTTAGAGGCCATAGAGGTGTGACCTAGGGGTTTGTTCAGAGGTCATAGAAACGCGACTCAACCCGGTGGTTCAGGGACCGCATGGGCATGACCACACAACACTGAGGGGTTAAAGCCTCAAAAGCCTGTACGTCATCGATGAGGACCGTCGGGCTACGTATCGCTCATGAGCGGAAGGCAGGTTGGCTAGGGAGCCACCTATTATTTTAATGAGGAGTGTCGGGCTTCACATTGCACATTAAGTGGTAGCAGGTTGACTAGATTGAGAAGGAATGCCATAAAGTTCACATATGAGGACTAGTCTGCATTGATCAGTTAAGAAGGAGAGCCAGGCGACTCTGATCCCTCCTATAAATTGATCGAGGTGCGTACCTCAACACCCGCGCTCCATCAATGAGGACTATCGTATGTATTTTACGTTGCTCATGAGAGGAATGAAGGTTGGCTAGGAAGGCTCCAGTCACTTTAATGAGGAACGCCATGGGGCCTCACATCGCTCACCAAGCGGTAACAGGTTGACTCGGTCAAAAGGAGAATGCTAAAGGACTTCGACTCTCCTCTGAGTACTAGTCTGTATTTGTCACTTAGGAAGGAGATCCATGAGACTCCAATCTCTCCGGCTAACTAATCGAGGTGCGTGCCTCACCACCCGCACTACATCTGTGATGAATACTATGAGTTTTACATCATCAGTTGAGAGGTAGCAAAGGTTGGCTAGGAAGCCGAGCAACAAAGCTAAATTGTCGAATGACGAGATGTTTTCCTAAAAGGACCGACTAGAGCGTTGTGTGGTCTGAGAAGCACCAAAGTCGGATGGCTAAGCAGCTAAAACTGGAGACGTCATCCACGCTGAATGCACTAAAGACTTATATCCAATCTGGATTGTTGGTTCAGAGGCCGTAGAGGCATGACCCTGAAACAACCAAGGTGTTACAACCCTGAATGCCTATGCTATGTGTAAGGACTGTCGTCGGGCCTTACGTCACTCTTTGAAAGGTAGCGAGTCGGCTAAGAAGCCCAACATTAAAGTGGAAACGTCAAACAACAAGATGATCTCATAAAAGAACTAACTAGAGCGTCGTGTGGTCCTAGAAGCATCAAAGCTGGTGGCTATATAGCCAAAAAAGTCAAAAGACGCGATGTCCTCATAACAGAGCAGACTCTAATGTCATAGGGCTCGAGACACATCATAGTATATGGCTATGGATCCAAAGGATCTTCATGAGACGAGACACCCTCATGAAAGAACCAACTAGAATGTCATAAGGTTTGAGAGGCGTCATATGCTAGATGAACAAAGCAGTCCAGCAATCTGAAATAGGTCGATAAGGCCGAGAATAGCGGTCCTCACCGTGCGCAATGTCACGATAATGTCGGATATCAAAATATTGTGATTGGACACAGATCAGTTGACAAGCTGAAGTAGTCTAAACTAATACGTCGTGTCCCTTAACGAGGTGATGAAAATCAACCAAGCCAAAATCAATGTCGAAGGGGGTCGGATGAACAAAGTGATCAAACCTCATAAAACTTTGCGGACCTGAGTGAGGTCACTTTTAGTGTAGAGTTTTGCGGGTTTAAGAATACCAGGCTTAAGCATGGACTAATCAGGCTAGAATAGCTAGGAGTAGTTCAACATGCAACCTGACATGGTGAATAGCGTCAGCCAAGTCAAATATCAAATAGGGTAGGAGGTAGGTATCCTGCATATGCATGTAAAATAGTACATGAGATATGTACCTTGACCCTGCATCAAGCGAGCAAGTATATGGCTGAATAGCCCAAGGTAACATGCTCGGAGTGCAGTCAAACATCTAAGTGTTACGACGAAACATGGATCGATAGTAAAGCTGATAAAACATGTTGCTCGATATGGAGGCCATAATCATTCAAAGCGATCGAGACCAAAACATGGTTACATGACCAAGATGGCCTAACCGTAAGAGTGCTTCTGCGAGCACGAGCAAAGCAAATTTTGCTGGAGATCCATGGATCAGTGATTACACCGATACGACATGGCACTCGACGTGGCATACAGAACCGACTGAGATAGTCGAGGAAAACAATGGGGTTATACGACCTAGAACGATCTAACCATCAGAGTGCCTCATGAGCACTAGCGATATAACTCTCTTTGGGGAGTTCTGCTGGTGTAAGAATACCCGACTTAAGCATGGACTAAACGAGCTAGCATAGGACTCAAATCGGTATGACATGCAACTAGATATGGTGAATAAGATCAACCAAGTCGAAGGAATCGCTGAAGAGGTGATCTCCAAATGTACCCATGAGAACACTCATGTTGGGGACACCTTAAAGGTTCTGTCAATGCTTTGCAGGGAATCCAAAATTTCATTCTGATGTGGTGGACAAGCTCAAACCAATCAGACGAGGCATCAAAAAGGAGTTGAATTCATAGAGCAACCCAAACTTGTAACACTTGTGCATGATCTCAGCAAAGTGACCCTCAGTGGTGATTTCAGGTGATCCCTCTTTAGGGATTCTATATGAACCTTGCTGAGGATTCTTTTTTGTGGGCATAAAGATAATCTTCTTTTGCATGGACTAATCGAGGCTACATAGTGCTCAAATTAGTGAGACACACACTTTGAGATGGCGTGCAAAGTCGGCCAAATCGGTCAAAATACCGTATAAGTATCGAGGAGGTTGATGCATAGATGTCCAACCTCGGGGGTTTTTAATAAGCCACGACTAAACGTAGACTTAGCTGGGTATTTCCTCCAGAACAAGCAAAGTAGTCCTTATCGTGGAAAACAACACAATCTAATTGGGCATTGAGGATCTTGATTAGGCACAAATCAACTATGTGAGTGTGTGCTCTGACTAATACGACATGCTTACTGGTAAAGCAGCGAATTACTCAAATTAGGTAGACTAAGTAGCCCAAACCACATGGGATATCATGACCAGGAGTTTTTTAAGTGAGACTCTCACTGGGTACTTCTCAAAATTGACAGAGTAATTCTTATCAAAAGGGTAGCACAAAGTAATCAGACCTAGTAATTGGATGAACACCATGACTTATCTCAGAAAAGCATCCCACAACGGGAATTCCTCAAAGGCTTATAGAGTAGCTCTTATGTGAGGGAGACTAAATTAGCCCAACCCGCATAAGGGGCTTTTGTCAACACACCTGATGAGGTGACCCAACTGGGGGTTTTTAATGCGGGTATGAAAGTACTCCGCTTAGGCACGGATCGGCTAGGTAAGCTGAGTGTTGTAGCCAATGCAACATGCCTCTTCCCGACAAAGCAACATGAATCGCTCACACTGTGGGGATATAGAAGTGGGGGTTAGACTATGGCCACGATCTACCCATGAAAATGTTTAGCCTTTGAGCTAAACCACGTCCATAAAAGGTTCTCTGCTGCATTCGTTCAAAGCAAGCGGGACAAACATGTTTCCACATTCATAAGGATGAATGAAACGTGTATATCAACCATACTCGAGACGAGTGGGAGTGGTAGTCTTCGGACCCTGCGTAGAGCGGATCAATGAAAGAATATGTAAAAGAAAGGCGAGGCTTCTCTTATAGAGATTGGTGGCGGCACCAGGTATAAGCCGCATGTAGGACTTCCACTTTGCCCGAAATGCGAGCCGACAATCAAATTAATAGAAAAGCAAGATTTCTCCTATATGAAACTATTGTGAACTTTGGGTGATATTTTGACAAATGCAAGGTAATCACCATAAGCAGTTCACATAATGAAGAGATTGCAAAAATGCACATTCTTTATTGCTCAAAAAATTGAATTACAAAGTGCATGAGCTTAAAAATGCATTTTCCTCATAAAGTACATCGAGTCCATGAGAAAGAGGCTAAACAAAATATCTCTTCAAGTATCACCCATTGATAGGGGCGTTGGATAAGATCCATTTGCAACAATCAGCCCGAGGGGTAGCTCAACTTTCAGATGAAGGGCTACTAGAACCTGGGGGTGAACACATGAAGCGTGAATGTAGTGCATGAAAGGTCCACAAGACGACAAGTCTTTCTTCCAAAAGAAGGGCCGCCGTATCAAGAGGGTCGACACATAAAGCATGAATATACGTGGGAAAAAAGTCCACGTACAAAGAGGCAAATCAAATTCCAAGGAAGGACTGTCGGACCCAGAGGGTCGACACATAAAGCGTAATGGGAGTGGGTGAAGAGCCCACGAGAAGGCAAGCCTTTCTTCCAAAGTAAGGGTTGTCGGACCCAGAGGGTCAACGCATAAGGCGTGAGAAGGTAGTGGGTGAAGTGCCCACAAAGCTTCTAGGAGTCTTTCATGCCATTCATATATATTTATTTTTATTGGCATACATATATTTTTTTTATAAAGCTTATCAAAATCTCTTTCCTTTTTTTCTTCTTGGGCTAAGCCGCTATTGAGAATGATTTGGCGTGACATATCAAATTGATCTAGTATGGAGAGCATCATGTTGGCATCCTAGAATGACTAGACATATCATGCAAAATATGAGATTTTACAAAATTCATGTCCATGTGGGATTTTCTCTAATTAATTTTCTCTAGCCCCTGTCCTTTAATTCTTTTCACCTTTAGCCTAAGTAGGCCTCGTCATTCGTATTTGGGTGTCAAGAAAATGTTTTCATTTTGGAGATGTCTTTAAATCCATTACTGATTTATCACTCATCCCAATGTCACTTAAATAATTTTCTGAACATAATATCCTAAGGATCTTAACAGGAGAATTTTGAGATCAGAAAGTTCTTTATATTAAAGTTTCTGATTTCTCCACTCAACTCAAGCTTCTTCTCAGGAGTGTTGAGAGATTTTTTTTTCTTCTTTTTTTTTGTTTTGAAGCCTTTCAAATTTTTTTTGTTTTCCTCAGAATGGCTATTTTTTGTGACTTTTTTTTGTTATAAAGCATTTTATTCTGACTCAAAAACCTCTCGAATAAAGATTCATAAGATTTTAAGATTTTATGATTCATAAAGTTTCCATCGGTCTAGCTGAATTGAAAAGTAAGAGATCTAAATAATCTCTGAAACTACTCACATATCAAAGACACCCACCATGTCATTCTGAGGTGTTCTTAGGACTTAGGTGAAATTTCATTAAAGGAAGGGATTCAGTCATTGTGAGTTAGTTCGAATCCCCCAAACCATGAGGATTTGCAAATCCTAAGAAGGTGCATACATAGTCTGGCATAAGCTCAACCTTAAGATCTATTCTAGATTCAACCTCAAGAATCATCAAAGGTGAACCCAAGATAAGATCAACTGAGGCATGTGATTCCTTTCAGAACCATCTCAATGGCCTCCAGAAATTGGAGTTGGAACATCAAGGAATGCAGAGATATCTTGGTTAGATAAGTAACGAGGTCTAACCGGTAGCGTCAGACATTAAGGTATCTTGACGAGTCATGGACTGATTTATAGAGATAAAGAGTTCTAATCAATTCAACATGACTATCTACAACGTGATAAAAATCAACCAAGTCAAACAAATTTTATCCATGAGGTTGGATGTGAGATGAATCAATCTTGAAATGATGCTCTTTCACCAAGAATAGACTAAAAGGTCAATAAGGTTCTAGATAGGTGAGGCATCAAATCCTAGTCAGGTTCAGAGTAGACTGACAAAATCAAATGCTAGACAAGTAGAGTTGTCTTAGCAATGAAACGTTCTCATCTAGAGCTTAGCTAAAAGGCAAACATAACTTAAATAGAATGAGACACTCTCAAACAGTTTGGGAGGAGTGTATCCTAGCTAAAACATTGATCGACCGAGAATAGCAAAGTGGTCTAGTCGATACAACATGTTATCAACAAAGAGGTTTTGGGGGTGTCACCCTAATTGGAGTATAAAACATCCACAATAACCTCGCCTAATATGCAGAAAGAAGTAGCATAGAGCACTCTTCAAAGCAAAGGCAATTAAACCCCTTGTCGTTAAATGTAGAATGTCATTCTACATGCAGCGTCGGGATATCAAAAGACGAGGTGACAAGAATTTGCCTAACCCATAGGGTATTCACCAAAGTAGGGCGATCAACTTCTGTCCTCAAATAAGGTGAGAATCGACGGGGATGCGCCCCAGACCTCCCTTTATCAACATAGGACAAATTCGTCTAACAATGAAGAGGAAGCCACAACATTTTTCTTATGACTCATGGAAAGGGTAAGCACATCAAGTGAGAGCAAAGCCACTCGAACAGAATCATCAATGATACCTGGCACATACATGGTATAGTGGCTATAAGTACCACATCAAGGGTCTCATGCAACACCTAGGTGGGTCTCATGGCCTGCACGACATAAAGCAAATATCCCGACCTTGTAACAGACTGACAAGTGAACCCCGGTCTCCTACTACGAGAGCCTATAGGATAAGAAGAATAAAGAAGTTTGTTCGGACATATGAAGGATCCGGGTAAAGAACTTCTTTCAAGGAAGAGGATCAGTCCTTGTAGAGAGGAATGTGAAATCCCAAGAAGTATAGAGATTTGTGGCTAAGTCAGTTGCTTAGTTGAAGTGATCTAATTCTATTCCTCTGGACGCCCTTGCCCAACGTAGGGATAGGCTAAACCTCAAAGAATCCCAGTGCAACGAGACCTGGGACGGTCTTCAAACCAGCGGAAACATTTTCTCTTAAAGAGGAAGCTGCTCCTACGATTTTCTTGGTCAGAGATCTCATGGCAGCAGTAACTGATGCGCCCCTAGTGCATGTTATTTTTCTGCGTGTCTTATATCAATTCAATTCCCCTGAGACGATGCCAAAAACTTAACCCAACCCGTAATTATGCAGTAATTTAGCTTTCAAAAGATGACAAAAAACTTGACCCAATTTATATTTAGCAGCTAATATACAAAATTGAAATATTATGAAATATAGCAAATAGTTCAGACACTATGGGTTTTACGTAAGTGCACGTATTGCTTCAAGTAATATAGGACTTTCTGATTAAGCTCTGATTATTGATCCCACAAGGAAGCGAGGAAAGATTTCCTTAGTAAAATTTCAGTCTACTACTATTAGTCCTTAGTTTAGAATGTAGATTAAAATGGTGTTTTATCTAGCAACTACTCCTAAATGTGAATGTTAAATATAAGGATAGTAACTATTCCTAAATGTAAATATTAATTTTAAAGATAACAATTTATGGATGAGTTGGTTTGGAGAATTTTAAGATGTTAAAAACAACTATTCTTATGTAGTGAATTGGATGATGTAAAGGAATGAGATACTTAAATATTGTATGTGTCAAATAGGAGCAAGTTTAATTATCTACCCTGATTCAGTGTTATAAAAAATCAATTGTTAATCTTAGGTTTAGTCCCGAAATCCGTGGCTAGGCTAGGAGGATACTAACTCCCACTCCAGAGCTCCCACTTCCCTTCCCCTGAAGGCTAACTCTCGCTTTAGTTTTTAAACACTAAGATCGAATTCGAGATTTTTAGTTTGTCACCCTAGAAATTTCCAATTCTACACCCAACAAATTATATTTCCCTATTTATTTGCACATAATCCCATGATCGAAATACTCCTTCATGGACTTAAATGTGATTATCACTTTGTTGTAGAACTCATACTTCATTTCTCGGATCATATGTTTCATAACATATTTTAACAATTCAAATGGCCAGATTGAAAAGCAAATTAAGAGCAGAGTTGAAAAATCATCATAATTTATAATTAAAACTTCTTCTAGCATGAATATCAATATCCTAAACATGAATCCTACTTATTGCAAAAGAAAAGTAAAAGGAAAATAATGACATAAACTTCTCATACCACTATTTCCAAAAAAAGGAGTAAGAGAACACATCACAAAGCACGAAGAAAACACAACGAAAAACTTCATTTAATTAAAGTAATCCACTAGATAAGTGTTTAAAAAATCATAAGATAATGAAGAACACAATACTTAGCTTTTTCCCCATAAAAGAAAGATGAAAATCTCCCACAAAGTCTCCCGCTGATCCATGCAACGCAAGAATATTCCCTTATAGATTCTCTCAAAATCCCCTCACCAATCTCCAAAAAGGTAGAAATCTACATTTCTACTCCTATTCTAAGTTCTCTAAATATTCTCCACATTTTTCCACTCACACACACCACACACATCACTTTTTCTGACAAAAAAATACTCTATTATAGTGTAGGGACAGATTTCCCAAGAGATGCCTCAAGCAACCTTCCAAAAAGCCTCCAAATACTTTGAATCTTCTAGAAATTTACCCAGCAACTCGTGCAAACCGTCTCAAGCACTACCGGCGCTATTTTGGGCGTTGACGGCTCCACTTTCACGTCGCTCTCTGCACTCTGGCGTCGTCGGCGTCCACCATGCGCAGCTCCACCATTTTGCTTCGTTTGGCTCCATTTTAGCTCTGTTTTGCCCCGTTTCAGTTGCATTGCGTTCCTAATAGATAGACCTACAAAATAAGCAAAAAAACTTCCTTTAAAGTGTAATTTCATTCAAAAATGTGTGATAAGTGTAAAAGAGATTAAGCATAGAAAGACATATTGAAATGTGAGAGGACAAAATTTTCTTTCATGCTCATTTTTGCTCTAAATTGCACCATTTTTGCTTCTTTTTCTCCAAAACTCCATTTCTTGTCACTGAAATCAAAAATATACAAAAATACCTTCCTTTAAAGTGAAATATCATTGAAAATCACCAAATATAGGCATTAAAAGTATATGAAAAATTGAACATTTTTTAGGCGTATTAGTAACAAAAAGGACTGCAGGGTGAGAATGGCATGCATCCTGAGGAGGAAAGAACCTCCTAGTAATCCTGGCTGGAGTATAGCTCACACAACCAGATAAAGGAGAGAAACAAATCTCAGCTGATGGGATCTCAGTCTTATCCCATGTTGGAACCAAAACGTGTCATAGCGGGGACCCGATCCACACCACTAAAGGACGAGAAAAGTCATTCTCAGCCGACAAGATTTAAGCGTCATCCCGGGTCGGAACCGAAAAGAGTCATGGTGGGGACATACTACGCCACTAGGGGACGGTATTGTATAAGGTAACTCTAGCACTCTCCAATAATGCAACATCTGCGAGAATGAAAATCCTCAAAACACGGAAGGACTTAAAAAGAGGGTAGGAAATGGGAAAGAGCATTGTAACGCATCGTCAACTGGTACTAACCTCTTCCTCGAAGGAAAAGTAGCACTGATACGAGCTGCTACAACGAAAGGAGTGACACATACACAACTCCTCCTTTTTAAAGGAGGGCATATAACAAACATCCAATAGGGACGTGGTCAGCACAACTAGGCACAGTAGTGAAACGACTCACAATTCAGGGGCCAAAGGCACCTCCTAAACTGGAATCAGGACATGTATAGAAACCTAAAGCAAAACATGTTGCTAAATTTGCAACGATCTATTTCTACTCCTTCTGACCTTCCTGCCTAATCGAGGGAAATGTGGAACCTCAGGGGAACCAGAACAGAAAAAGAGCCGAGACAGAAAATACAACAGTGACAGCAGAGACAAACCTACTGCTAATAGAAGAACACAAAGGAATGGGTCTAAAAAAAACCATCAGGTACTGCGGCACATATCTATCAAGCGTCAGACTCTTTTTGCAAAAGAAGCGGGTGCGACGTGCGCAGCTGCAACAAAAATAACTCAATATGCATGACTCCCCTTTTAAGGGGGAGGGAACGAAGAAAATGCTTCAGAAAGGCATAGAAACAGCTCGATATGCACCTTTTCCCTTTTAAAGGGGAGGGCACAGAGTGAATGCCTCAGAGGGCGTGGTAACAACTTGATATGCACGTCTCCCCTTTTAAGGTTGAGGGAACAGTGAAAAACACTTAAGAGGGCGTAGAAACAACTCGATATGCACATCTCCCTTATTAAAGGGGAGGGCACAAAGCGAACTCTTCAGAGGGCATAGAATCACGTAAGGTAATCCCACAGAAGTTCTTGAAGGAACTAAAGGGTATGACACATTCATAAGCACAGAAAACACTCTAGGAGAAGGGAAGGGGTTCCTCTGGTGGTAGCGATCGTATCCATCTTCCTGTTCTTCCGCGTTGTGGGGCAAAAAGGGACAACGATCAGAAACAGGAAAAGGTTATGAAAACTAATCATAAAGTACAACGACATCGATGCATGCGATAATGCAACGATCGAACTGTCAAGGGTGAGAGAAGGGACCGAATGCATTGAGTTACTACCCTTAACAAATGCACATGGACTGAAAACCAAGGTCTCACAAAAAGGGCTCAACTGTGACTCAAAGGAAGAAAACTAGGTCACAATAATATGAGTGAAACTCCTAGTATGGAGGCTATAACCTCGGAAAGTGCAACTCCAAGTATGGAGAGAGAGCTCATCCCCAGCGGAGTCTCCATTCTGCGAGTCCGCTGGGATCCGCAAAACAAATAAGCAAAACTCCAAGTATGGAGAGAGAGACTAATCCATAGAGGAGCCACCATTCTATTTTTGTTCATTTTTCTCTCTTTTATTTTAGAAGGAGTCACCAACCTGTCGATCATCATATACTTCCCCTATTCGAATAAATCTCCCTCCTGAATCAGATCAGTGATTCAAAGAGAAGAGGAACCAAATAAGAAGGGGCATATGAAAAAGCGACAAACAAGAGAAAACACAAAACGTGGAGAGCTTACATGCAAGGATAGGTTAAGAATGTTTGCCCAAACAAAATCAGGCGAAAGCATCTTAAACCAATATCCATGAAAGAATACCTACGTAAACTACCCAAAACCAGAGAGTTAGGTGTAGGTACCTGTTTTGGGGTCAAGAGCACACCCAAAGGGACGCATCCCACTTGGTTAATTTCATCTTGGGGGGTACCCAAGAATAATCTCGATAAAAAGAGTTTCGCTTGAATTATTGTGAACCTGGGGCAATAGGAACTCAAAGGAAGGTTATTCTGTGTGGGAACAATCCTGATGCTTCAAAGCTCACGCTAAGCCATCGGGCAGAGAGTGAGTCTCTCACATCCCAAATGGGTAGCAGCTCATTAGCACATAGAGCCCACATAATAACCTAAATCATCTTGACGGGGATATCCCAACACGTCAAGGCACGTCCGGGCCAAAGGGCAGAGAATAAATCATCGTATGTCAAATGGGCGACATCTCATCGGCATCGGGTCATCAAGGTGATATCAACGAAGTCAAGGATCGACAGTGCTCAAAGGGCTCAACAAAAGGAAGGTAGAGTGATCCTAAAAAGGTTGAGGTAACTGAGTCTATAACTACTAGGACCCTAAGTCTACCTGGTCGTGAAGGTAATCGACCCAACACGTCCTTAGATCCCCGGTCAACAATCAGTGAATTGCGTCGTTGATGGGAACCTCGGTAGCCCTAAGGTCAAATGTAGGAAAATCTATCCTATGAAAAAAAGCTGGAGCTCCAAGAGGTGGGGCTTATACCTGCCAAAGTGGCAATGATGCCTCAAGAAAGAAAGAGAAGTGGAGGTTCAGCTACAAAGCTGGAAACTCTCCCAACTAAATGACTTATACCTTTTTTGGGTCGGGGAGCCTTCTAACATCCTAGGCACACTCGACAACCACCTATAAAAGGTATGTTTGGCCAGTCAGGTTGAAGATGCACGGGGGCTCCTCCTCGAGACATGCAAATATCATGCAGTTATCTAGAGCGGTCCTTAAGTATTATAGAGGCCCTATTAATATATGCAGGAAAGTAAATGTTGTAATTTTTAGATCCTGAATATTTTAATAATAAATTTTAATTATCTTGAATATTTTATTTAGGATTTTTATAGAAAATTAGGAATTTAAGTCCTAAAGAGCATATGTTCCATCCTGAAATCCCAGACAAACTACAGAAAGAAATAAGGAAAATAAATGCAAATGTGCAGGCATTCAGACATGTAACAGAAAGTAAAACAAGCCAAATAAAAATAATAAACAGGCCAGTGTCGCTGGGTCGGCAACATATCCCAGAAAAAAAGAGCGGCCGAACTTCGCATATACATGTTTGGTTCTAATTCTATACATAAACATAAAACTCCAGAATTAAGATAAGAGGTACGAGCATTTGCTCTTGGTCCGCTCCACGTGGTTCCTGCGCCAAATGCCTCGGAACCCTTGCCCATATCTTATTTCTACTACAAGACTCTCATAGACTCTAAATGTACATAGAGAAAAGAAAAAGACTAAATCTTACATAAAAATAAATGTCAGTGGGAAAGCTCACATGAAAATGACGTATACCAAGTCATGCCTTAAATGTGGGGGAGCTAAATAGCACCTGCAAAACAAAAGATTCAAAAATCATCACATGCTCCTCCAATAGTGGTACCTGTGTGCGTATATAAATAGGCATGACACCCTGCAAAAGAACGCTTTAACACACTACCATACATATGCAGCATGCAGTCACATGACAAGAACAATGCAAAAGAAAGATGTCTGGTTAGGGCAACCAATCCAGCAGAGAACAGTAGCCATACATCAAAAAGACTACTTAAGCACCCTAAATCCTAGCCTAGCACACCATCTAACGAAAAGTGCATCAACCTAGTATCTAAGTGCAGGGTAGGTCGGGGTATAGTATAACTTTGACGGGGTAGTCATACTAGCCCCATCCTAAAGATCTGAAGGATCTAAAGGTGTCACGAAGAGTGGTGACACGAGTTAGATCTATTAGATCTTTAACACAGTCATACTCATGTCAATCCTGATGACTTAACTCGCATTGCTCATCGGGATCGACTCGGTAAGCAATGCTCGTTAAGGCATCACGATCGACATGGGGTCACTCTCCTAACGAGCCTGGATCACTACCCATGCAAACATGTAAATGGAAGTGCGAACAGTCATATGACAGAAATGATGAGTGTACAGTGGGATAGTGACTCAAGAAAATATGGGCAAACTGTGAAGGCAGCGACCCAAACAAATGGGTGTGCCATAGCGGTAGTGACCCGAAGGGTGGGTGTATCATGGCGACAGCGATCCGAAGAAGGTATGTCGAGGCGACAGTAACCAAAAGAGATGGGCGTGTCATGGCGACAATGGACCGAAAAAGTGCAACACAAGAAAATGATAATGATCATGCAAACTAACACATACAAGATGTAACATGCAAGCAAATAAATGACCAAAGGNATATATATATATATATATTAAACGACTTTTTGAAGTGGGCGACGAGATTTCGATTCTGGTGACTGACAGCTTCCAATGGGCAACTCCACCAACAACCCAAAATAGTGTCGACAGCTCTTGGTCACTCTGCGGGTGATTAGCATCTCTCTACACTTAAATAAGTGAATATTATATTCATACATCGGTAATGTGTTCATGTCCCTCATGAAATATGTTACCCTTCTTCCGTTGTATGCTTCATCCATTTCTGTCTTGGAAAAGTACGGTCAACTCTTTTAGACTTTAGGACCATCTGTTCAACCACCTTTGAACGGAGAGGTTCAAGAGGCCATTAAGGACTTTTTAATCTTCGTGTGGGGTCGGACCCCCAATATGTGAGTCGGTGGACCAGTTCCACATGGGCATTGTGCGTTGTTAAGTCGGTCCCACACTAGAAACTAAACTTCACTTTTTCTCTTTTGAGTTTAATTGGTTATTTTGCAAATTAAATCAGATTGTGTCGTACTGCGCATGATCTTTAATTCAAATTATAATAGTTAAATCTTTCTACTTTCAAATAGTTCTTACTAAATTTTAAAATTTTTGCAAATTAAATAATGACTTACCCGTTTGACAGATCAACCACTATTAATTTTTAGGGCTCTCACTAAGATTACAAGGTATTGGCCGAATAGATAACCCCAGACCTTTTTTTTAAGCTAATCCAATGGTGTTTCCAATGCTCACTTTCTCGTGCAACCTGCTGATGACCCGAGATGCCCACAATCTCACTCGCACCATCAAGTTTGGAGTTTGATTTAAGGATCTCGAGGTCGTTCTTTGGGAAGTCTTGTTTGTTATATTGAAGGTCACTGCTCCAGAGGTTCAGGAACCATCTGCTGAGTTCAACCTGAAATGCCCTAAGGACTTCCCTTCTTACAAGAAGGTTAAGACTACTGCCGCCACGAAAACTACCAAGTCTATTGTTCCCGCTTCTGCTAAGGGCAAATAAGTCATGATCGTTGAAGACCCGACTGAGGGATCGGTTGTCCTGCCGTCAGTATTCAAAATTAGATCAAGTTCAAGGACTATACCGTTAACCCGAACTCAAAGGAGAAACCATAGCCGGAAAGTTTGGAGGGCTACTAAAGCCCAGACTCCTAAGGAAGTTCATGTTGAAGAAGATCCTCACCAGGATGAATTAAGAATACGAGAGACCTTTTCACTTCTGCAAGGGGGTAGGTTCCATCTCTTAATGGATACGAACGGGTACAAAAGTATCTAAAAGATCGTCGTAACTTTACCATTACTTCATGGACATGGTGGGGAGAGGAAGAAGCCAATTCCTATCACCCGAGTCAGTTCAGTGTTTGAAAAGCTAGCTGCCAAAGAAGGATGTTCAGTTGGTGAGTTACTTAAATAAGTGGGATGTGCAGTATCCCCTTGCATGTAGAAGGAAATTTTAAAAGACGTCAAATCTACCAGACAATCTCAAAAATAATTTAAAGCTTTGCCTGCTTGCATTCCCGTCTGGTTCCATTTGGGAAGCAGAGTTGATACCACCAATGATGCTACTAATTTGCCGTATCGATACGATCCAGCAAGCCCATAGGGCTGGATCGTGGAATGAAGCAAGGGTCTGAAGTATCCAGCATGGTCGTAACCATTTCTATCAAGATGGATGAGCAAGTAGAGGATGTTCAACAAAGTCCTCCAGATTTTAAGATATTACTAGAATCAATAAAAGAAGAAAAGGTCAAAAAGCTCAGGGTCAAGATTTCTTAGTTGGCCCAGGAGCATGGAGTTTCCATCAAAGATGATGATGAAGATTTTGACTACAATGATTACCCCAAAGAAGATTTCATGGATATCCATGTCATCGAGACCGAAGCCGCTACATCAGCCAATAATTTTTAGGAAGAAGTCAAACATATGGATCCTCATTAGAAGTCCGAGAAGTCCAAGGCGACCAGAATATTGGAAAAGAAAATCTGGAACAGTAGTAAGGTCGATAAAGGAAAATAGCCAATGAAGATACATGCAGAAACTTTTCGTCAGTTATCATCTCAGCACGCTCAACAACAGACGCAACAATATGGTCAGTCTAGCTAGCAACAGCCTCAAGGAGGATCATATCGAACAGAGAATAAGAAAATGTCCATTGTGAAATGTAGTAAATTGATGTACTCTTTCAAAGATGAAGGCGTACCCAAAATGTTTAGAAGTTCAATGAAGAAGCTTGAGTTCAGACTACTAGATTTGAGGAAACCCAAAGAGGACAATAAGAAGGTTCAACCTAACTATTGTCCATATCACAGATTGCTTGGACACACTATAGAGGAATGTTTTATCTTCAAGGAATGGCTCGAAAAAAATCTTAAAGGAATATAACAATCCCAAAAGAACATTTAGAAGAAGCTCAAAAGGGTTCCATAAATATAATTTTGACTGAGCCAATCTCTCTGATTGACCCTTATACTAGAAAATATGGGTGGAGTACAGTTTGGAACAAATCATCCAGGAAGATACTAAACCAAATCCAAAATGCATTAATGCAAGCCTCCGATAAGAGTCTTCAGCTTGCCAAACCTAAGATGAAGATTTTGTCAGAAGAGCCTCTGCAAGATTAGTTTTCTCAGACTCGGGGAAGAAAATCCTTAAACTCCTGACCTTGTATGATTATGTTTTTGTCCCTCCAGGGCCTTATAAATAGAATGATTATGATTTTGGCTGCGTTTTAACTATTTCTGGTGATAAAATAATTGATCGCGGCCAATCTAACTTCAATCTCGATTTCCAAAATGATCGTCTGATCGTACTTGAGTCCGATGAACCTGTTAACAAGACCAAAGGAGACAACGACAATACTACTTACGATAGCGCCAGGAGTGAGCAGCCAATCCTCGAGTGCCACAGTGCACCACTTTCTATCAACTTAGAACTTTCCAACAAAGAAGAAACAACAGAAGATTCAATAATGGAATCTCATTAAGAAGAGTTTATAAAGGTAAACCTAAGGAGCGGGAGGGTGTTACACCTAAGAATAGCTCCAACAAATAAAGGAAAGCAGATAGCCACTCGAGAAGAGCTATTTCCACCTTTACCAGCCAAAGAAACACATAACAAAGAGAAAATTGGAGGATCATACAAAGTGGATTACAATGTGCTAGCTCACTTTAAGAAGTTGTCGATCAGATTAAGCATCTATGATGCTCTGATCCTATGAAAGGAGAAGAGAGTTTCTCTGGTTACAGCTTTGCTCGACCCACAGATTTTTTTAGCCTACTTGGCCAACACATCCTCAAATAAAGTTTGCTCATTAAAAGAACAGTCTGGAGTAACCTTCACAGATGAATACTTGTTGCTCAATACTACCGACCATAATTGTCCACTCTAAATCTCCGTTAACATCGACAGATTTGTGTTGTCCAGAGTTTTAGTAGATCCTGGAGCATCACTCAACATGTTGANCCTCCATACTGACCCCACCTACTAAGTGCTAGAGGTTATGACCAATATGTGGAATTTCAAGTTGAGAAAAGAGGAGTTTAGAATTTCTAATGGCGAGGGTTCCTTTTCTAGTTTTCTAGGAAGAGTCAACAAGAAAGTCCTATGGCTATACCCTAGGCTACTAAAGAGTAAAAACTAAACCACAACCAAAATTTAGGTCAACAAATGGACCCCCAATAGGTGTGGTGTGTTAGGCAGACACACCGTCCGTATTAGCGTTGACCGACGAGACCAACAAAACCAACATAGAATCCTAAGTTGACAAACCTAGAACGAAGTGTAGAATTGAGTAACAATTATTTCCGCTGGAGAGTAACAAATACTCTCACTAGGGAAATGAAAAGAGATTCCAAAAATAACCATCGATAAAACTTAAAATTGAGGCAGAGACTCGATTTAAAATTCAATGTTTAATTTTGATTTTAACAAAAATAATTTCAGTGAACAAGATTGTGTGAGACGACCGAATTGAGATGGAAAGCAAGGGACTTACATCCAACTCGAAAGGGTGACAATAGTGCAGAGGACGACAACCATTAAGGACATTACGTCGGGATGGAAAGACTATACCAGTTCGAGCTACTGCTAGGGAGATTATGTTTGAATTGGATCTAGTTAAAGATGGCTACCATTAACGACATTATGCTGACCATAGAAAAATATACAGATTTTCATACATATTTTATATGAATGTAAGCCCTAAAATAATAAAATTGGCAAGATGAAACACTGACCAAAGGAAAATATGTTTAGATTTTCATACCTATTTTATGCTTTTTAATGATATTGCACTTTAAAGAAAGGTATTTTTGATGTTTTGTTGCAGGAATGATGAATTAGGATCATTGGAGCAAAAAGATGCATGATATTGCACTTTAAAGAAAGGTATTTTTGATGTTTTGTTGTAGGAATGATGAATTAGGGTGATTGGAGAAAAAATATACAAAAAGGAGCGAATTTGTAGAGAAAAGGACCAAAATGTGAAGAATTGAACTAGGGCGCCGACGGCGACGGCGCCATCGACCCCGCCCACGGCGAGATTTTCCCGAGACTCCACAATTAATTCATTAAGAAGATCCGCCGACGANAAAATATGTTGAGATTTTCATACCTATTTTATACTAATATTGATGATATTGCACTTTAAAGAAGGGTATTTCAGATGTTTTGTTGCAGATATGTTCAATTATGGTCATTGGAGCAAAAAGATGCAAAAAAGAGCGAATCTGGAGCAAAAAAGGACCAAAATATGAAGATTTGAACTAGGGCGCCCACAGCGAGCCCAACGGCGCCGATGACGGGTTTTTCCCGAGAGGCCAGAATCAACTATTCTAGAAGGCCTCCAACGGTGAGAACGGTGGTTCTCTCGACAGATGCATTGAATGTGGACGATTTTTGAAGGGATGCTTAGGCAACTCTTGGAAAACTCTTCTACAACTTTAAGAGAAACATTTGGGCCAAAAAGAGAAGAGTCTTGTGGTGGTGTCCGCTGAGTTATTGTTTTTTGTAGAGTATAANTGTTGTAGGATTGATGAATTAGGGTTATTGGGCAAAAAGATGCAAAAAGGAGAGAATTTGGAGCAAAAAGGACTAAAATGTGAAGAATTGAACTAGGACGCCGACGACAAGCCCAACGGCGCCGACGGCGAGATTTTCCTGAGACTCCAGAATTAATTCACTTAGAAGGCCTGCCGACAACGCCCTTGAGGCCGCCGACTGCGAGATCAGCGGTTATGTCCAACCAGGCTTTGGATGAGGACAAATTTTGGAGGGGTGCTTAGGCAACTCTTGGGAAAGCTCATCCACAACTTTAAAAGAAGATTTTGACCAAAAATTGAAGAGAGCCTAGAGGTTCTGGAGGTTAGAAAGGTCCTGAGGGTTGAGGAAGACTCAAAATTGAAGTTTGAAAAAAGTGTAGAGAGTTTAAATTGTAAGGAATTCTTCAAGAGATTGTAAGAGTGGAGGGAAAGTGAGAGATTTCTTTCTCCTTGCCANATTTTTGATGTTTTGTTGCAGGAATGATGAATTAGGGTCATTGGAGAAAAAATNTTTCATACCTATTTTACACTGATTTTGATGATATTGTACTTTAAAGAAAGATATTTTTGATGTTTTGTTGCAAATATGTTGAATTATGGTCATTTGAGCAAAAAATACAAAAAAGAGCGAATTTGGAGCAAAAAAAATCAAAATATGAAGATTTGATCTTGGGTGCCGACGACGAGCTCAATAGCGCCGACGGGTTTTTCCCGAGAGTCCAGAATTAAATATTCTATAGGGCCGTCGACGGCGCCATCGAGGCGCCGACGGCGAGCACTTCGGTTCTCTCAACAGATGCATTAAATGTGGACGATTTTTTAAGTGACGCTTGGACAACTCTTGAAAACTCTTCTACAACTTTAAAAGAAATAATTTGGAGGCCGAGAGGAGGGTGTCCACGTGTGTCTATTAGAGTGCAGAGAGTGTAATTTGGGATTAGTATTGTGAGGAATTCTTCGAGAGATTGTAAGAGTGGAAGGAAAGTGAGATATTTCTTTCTCCTTGCCGCTTCGAAGGAGAATTCTGTGTGCTGTAAAGAAGGACGAGATTCAGAGGAATTTCGAGGAGTTTGTTTGAGGAGGAATTAANTGATGAATTAGGGTCATTGGAGCAAAAAGATGCAAAAAAGAGCGAATTTGGAGTGAAAAAGACAAAAATGTGCATAATTGAACTAGGGCGCCGACGGTGAGATTTTCCCGAGACTCCAGAATTAATTCATTAAGAAGATCCGCCGACGGTGCCCTCGAGGCCGCCAACGGCGAGCTCGGCGGTTATGCCCAATCAGGCTTTGGATAAGGCCAATTTTTGAAAGGATGCTTAGGCAACTCTTAGGAAAGCTCATCCACAACTTTAAAAGAAGATTTTGGTCAAAAATTAAGAAGGGCTAGAAGGGTGAGAGAGTTCCTGGAGGTTAGAAAGGTTCCAATAGTGTGTAATTGGCCAAAAATAGAAGAGTGCTAGAGGCCTTGGAGGTTACCATTAGTGTATAGAATTTCCAGTAGAGTGTAACATTGTGAGAGAATTTTCGAGAGATTGTAAGAGTGGAGGGAAAGTGAGAGATTTCTTCCTCCTTGCTACTTCAAAAAGGAATTGCTTCGAGAGATTGTAAGAGTGGAGGGAAAGTGAGAGATTTCTTCCTCCTTGCCGCTTTGAAGAAGAATTTTCGAGAGATTGTAAGAGTGGAGGGAAAGTGAGAGATTTCTTCCTCCTTGCTACTTCAAAGAGAAATAGGAGGTGCTAGAGAGAGTTCATAGAGGTTAGAAAGGTTCCAATATTGTGAGGAACTCTTTAAGTTTGTAAGAGTGGAGGGAAAGTGAGAGATTTCTTCCTCCTTGCCGCTTTGAAGAGGAATTTGGAGGGAAAGTGAGAGATTTCTTCCTCCTTACTGCTTCGAAGAGGAATTCTGTGTGCTGTAAAGAAAGAAAGAGATTTAGAGGAACTTCGAGGAGTTTTCTTGTGGAGAAATTAGAGATAAGTTTATTTACTTATTGTAGTTTGTATTACTTTGATTTTATATATGAATTCCGACTTTTATTGTGTTTTTCTTATGAGATCTGAGTAGTTTTCTGTCTTTCTCCTTGTCTCGAGATTTGTGAAATGGTGATTTGAATTGGTGAAGCCATGAAATGTCTTTCTCCTTGTCTCGAGATTTGTGAAATGGTGATTTGAATTGGTGAAGCCATGAAAATATTTGTTTTTATATATAAATTCTGAATTTTATCGTATCTTCCCCATGAGTTGAGTAGTTTTCTTTATTATATATGAATTTCGAGTTTTGTTGTGTTTTTCCCATGAGATCTGAGTAGTTTTCTCTGCTCCTTGTCTTGAGATTTGTGAAATGGTGATTTGAATTGGTGAAGTCATGAAAATGTTTAAGAAATTGTGATGGTCTTTTCACTTCAATTTTAATTTACTTTCAATCTGGCCAATTGATTTGATAAAATATGTTAAGTTTTACAACTAAAGTGAAAATTACATCCATGGTTGGGTGCAAATAAATAGGGAAATAATATTATCAGATTCAGGGAGGTCAAAGCCCTTGGAAGTTGGGTGCAAATAAATAGGGAAATATTATTATCGGGTGGGGAGGTCAAAGTCCTTGAAAGTTGGGTGCAAATAAATAGGGAAATAAAATTATCAGGCGTAAACTTGGTGATTGAATTGATTTGTTAAAATATGTTGAGTTTTACAACTAAAGTGAAGATTACATCCAAGATTAAAATAATTTGTTAAAATATGTTGAGTTTTACAACTAAAGTGAAGATTACATCCAAGATTCAGAGAGATCAAACTTGGAAGTTGGGTGCAAATAAATAGGGAAATAATATTATCGGGCGTAGAATTGAAGATTTTTAGAGTGACAGACTAAAATCCTCAATTCGGTCCTATTTTTGGGTGCTGAAGTGTAGATGTTAGCCCTCAGGCGAGGGGAACGAGGGAGCTCCGAAGTGAGAGCTGGTATCTTCTCAGCCTAGCNGTTCGATGCCGCCGACGACGGGTTTTTTTCTGAGAGTCTAAACAATTAATTCTTAAGGCTTGTCGACAGCGCCATCGACGCCGCGGACTGCGAGAATGACGAGATGACGGTTTCCGGAGTTTGAAATGTCGATTTTGGGCGAGATTTACTCTCTATAAACTTCCAAACTCGGTTCTTAAATTCATATTACCCAAAAACAAATTGAAACTCCAAATTTATCTTTATGGCTTCCAATTCCACTGAAAATCCTAGATTTCGAGTGTTCAACCGGAGAAAGTTCGTTAGTTTCGAGGCGCAACGAATCTTCAACAAAGTGCTGACAAAGAGAAGATTAATCAAATAAGAGGATTCGTGAATCGAGGATTGAACAATCCTTCGACAGTAATTGAAGAGATGATTGTGCGACGACGACGAGAAATGTTGTGCTACACTACTGCCGCCGTAGTCGTTCCTGTGGTGAAGGAGTTTTATGCTAATTTGCTTGGAATCAACCAGGGAGTCGTCTGATCGAGAATGTTCCTGTCTGTCATTATTCCAACTTCGTCCAGACAAGAAATTTGATGAATGAAATTTACCAATTTTTGACGAACGAGACTGAAGACTGGGAAATGAGAGAACATGTATGTTAGTTTCTCTGCTACACTTCTAAACCACGTTTCTAAACACTGACACTTCTTCATTTCTACAAAACTATTACCAACAATGAGGATCGGTAAAGTTACTAAAGAAAATGCTATTCTAAATTACTGTATTCAAATGGGACTGCCGATTGATATTGAATCGATAATTGTGAAGTCTGTTTTGGCCCTGATCGTTCATGGATCAACTTATGGGCTTGGACATCCTTCAACAGTTTTCTTACTCTGCAGTCTGTTCCAAGTATCTTATGAGAATTGAGAAAAAGTACTTCTACCTTGGAAGCCTTTGGACCCAACCGAGAAGTTCCCAGCCAATGAAGATGAGAATGATATGACTATTATTGTGGATCAATCGTCTCAGAGTTCACTACCTATTCAACCTCTAATTCATGACAAGACACTAGTGATCCTGCGCAGAATCAAGAAACTGGAGAAAGATGTACAAAACGTTATGAATACAATTAACAATATCTCTGAAATTTTTGCTCATCTAGACTGGAGGATGAAAGAGCATTTTGATCACTCTGGACATATCGAAGAAAGTTTGATACGATTGATGAGAAAGATGAGATTGATAAAAGAGGACTCTATTGAAGAATTTTCATACCGACCCTTCTATAACCTCTTTGTTCATGTTCAATCGATGGACGTTATCAGAGGAGAAACAAACACTTAATCGAAGGAGTAGTAGATTTACTTTACTACCTATATGTCTATGTGTGTGATATGATTTAAACTTATGTGTTTGCTTTACTTTCGAATTTTGCTTTTAGATCTCAGTATAGTTGATAGTGATTGATGTACTTTTGTTTGTACTTTCATTCTACNAGATCACTTCCCTTTACCCGTTTTAGACCAAATAGTAGATAGACTTGCTGGGCACAAATATTTTTGNCTATATTTTGTAGATATTTAAATATTATGATAAATTTAAAGGAATATTTTTGTAAAGAAAATTAATTTTGTAGATTAAGATATTTAGTATAAGAGAATAACACTATAATTAACTATTTAAAGTAAAAAAAAACTATATTTTGAAATATTAAAAATCTTAGAAATTCATTTGAGAAGAAAAGATTGAGGCTCAATGATGTAAAAACTATAAAATACTTATAAGATAAAGAAATGCTTTGAGTTTCAAATTTAGGAAAAGAAAAGTGAAGTTCAAAATTATTAAAGTCTATCCAAGTATAGTAATCTTTATTTGAAAAATAAAAAGAAAGGATTGACAACAATCGCTGAAAAGAAAAGAAAAATATATAGGATTGAAAGCAATCCAAATGAAAAAAATATTTAAGTGAGGATAAGCTTGAAGAGATGCTTAATAAAAAATTGGGCTCACTTGGACCTACCTAAAGGAAAAACCTAAATACATTCCTGAACTTATATTTATGGAATAACATCTTTTTCCAAGTAATGTTCTCATGAAGTTCCTATCATTTGAATATTTTAAGTGACTTTATATTACAACATATAGTCATTCTTGAAATGAATAGAAAACTAGAACTCTTAAACTTGATGACTAGATAGTCTTGTACCTACAAAGTTAATTTAATTACTTGAAATTTTTCTGAAAATCTCACTATGGTATTTACTTAAATTAAACTTATAGTATTTCTAAATTAAAACTTTACTACGGTAGATCATAACTTTTATGTAGTACTAAAATTACTTGAGGACAAGTAATAGTTAAGTTTGGAGGATTTTGACCAAAGGAAAATATGTTGAGATTTTCATACCTATTTTACACTGATTTTGATGATATTGTACTTTAAAGAAAGATATTTTTGATGTTTTGTTGCAAATATGTTGAATTATGGTCATTTGAGCAAAAAATACAAAAAAGAGCGAATTTGGAGCAAAAAAAATCAAAATATGAAGATTTGATCTTGGGTGCCGACGACGAGCTCAATAGCGCCGACGGGTTTTTCCCGAGAGTCCAGAATTAAATATTCTATAGGGCCGTCGACGGCGCCATCGAGGCGCCGACGGCGAGCACTTCGGTTCTCTCAACAGATGCATTAAATGTGGACGATTTTTTAAGTGACGCTTGGACAACTCTTGAAAACTCTTCTACAACTTTAAAAGAAATAATTTGGAGGCCGAGAGGAGGGTGTCCACGTGTGTCTATTAGAGTGCAGAGAGTGTAATTTGGGATTAGTATTGTGAGGAATTCTTCGAGAGATTGTAAGAGTGGAAGGAAAGTGAGATATTTCTTTCTCCTTGCCGCTTCGAAGGAGAATTCTGTGTGCTGTAAAGAAGGACGAGATTCAGAGGAATTTCGAGGAGTTTGTTTGAGGAGGAATTAAAGATAAGTTGTATTTATTTATTGAAGTTTGTATGACTTTGCTTTTATATATAAATTCCAAGTTTTGTCGTATCTTCTCCATGAGTTCTGAGTAGTTTTCTCTGTCTTTCTCCTTGTCCTGAGATTTTGTGAAATGATGATTTGAATTGGTTGTGTCATGAGAATATTAAAGAAGTTGTGATGATCTTTTCACTTCAATCTTAATTTACTTTCAATCTGGCCAATTGATTTGTTAAAATATATTGAGTTTTACAACTAAAGTGAAGATTACATTCAAGATTTAGGGAGGTCAAAGTCCTTGAAAGTTGGGTGCAAATAAATAGGGAAATAAAAATTATCATGCGTAGAATTGGAGATTTTAGAGTGACAAACTAAAATCCTCAATTTGGTTCTATCGTTTGGGTGCTGAAGTGTAGATGTTAGCCCTCAGGCGAGGGGAACGTGGGAGCTCCGAAGTGAGAGCCGGTATCCTCCCAGCCTAGCCGCATATTCAGTAACCAACATAAGATTAGTCAATGTTCTTTATGCCTGGTCCAAAGGGTAAATAATAGGTATGCTCCTATTTGACATAATACAATTTGAACTGATTCAATTTATCCATTTACTTAAATTTCTTGACAAGGAGAAGAATAATTTCTTATATTTGAACTTCACATTAGAAATTTTATTAGTAGAATTAGTTAATTAAGAGTTTATTAAAATTACATGTTTATTCCAATTGACTATTTGTGACAAATATGCAATTTGACTATATTGTTGTGATTAAATATTTATTTTTTACATCTTAGTTCGTAGCCTTAAATATTACTCCCTGTGGGATTGATATCCAAAACTCCATTAGAGTCTTGTATTACTTGAATGATACGTATACTTGCGTTGATAAGTCTGACTTCACAATTATTGAATATTTTATACACATCTTTTCCAAATCTATAACCGTATCAATTTTTTGGGGCCGTTGCCGGAGATTTAAATCTTCTAGCAGCAGTATCAAATTATTGTATTTTTAAGCATATATAAAGTCGCTGTCAGCCACCACAATATGTACTTGTTTATAAAACGGGTATGCCGGCATATCACGCAGGTTGGCCCATTTTTTCTTCAACACCGCAAATGTTCTTCAATCACATCGCATTTGGATGAGTGCTATTTGTTAAACATTTCTTTTATTCCACGGGAAACACTGCTTAATCGCTCGAAATCTGAAACATGAAATTTGGTATCTGGAAATGACTTCAGATAGCCCATCCATAAGAGATGTCCAATATTGATCAAATAATCACAGAAAAACCATTCCATCATAATTATCCATAAGCTAAGCATGATACTATGCACAAAAATCTATTCCATCGAAAATCAGAAGAACCAACACTGTTACGAATTGCAAGAACAACTACGAAAATTACTTACAAAGCACTTCAATTACGAATCACAGAGGGGAGGAGGAAAGAGAAAAGCAACACATAGTCGAGAGAGATGCATCAGACGCTTGAGAGAGACGGGATGAGGGCGGAGAAAAGGATCGAAAACACCTAGGTCACGGGAGGGGCAAACGCGATGACCGGGGCAGGTAAGTAAAGTTTAACTCCAAATGCTGGCCCCGGGATCGAACCCGTGATCGACATATAATATTATTCGAGCCGCATGTATCGCCAAATGCCCACCGAACGTGAAAACCAAATGCATTGCCCGCATTTTCAAAACGGATAAGCTGGGAAAATGTTGCGCCAAACGGTCTCTTAGTTTCTTTCATGCAAAATTTATTTATCTTCTTATGAAACTAATATATACTAATTCTATTAATATATCTATGAGAGTACCTATATTTCAAATTCCTAACCTAATATTTGAAAATTTTCAATAAATAAAATTTAAAATATTTTTGATTTGGTTTCGTACCTTAAACTTCGTTTCTTTCTATCTTTTCATCTCTTATGTTTTTATATTTTTACTTCCAAATCAAATTCTATAGAATTTTACTATTTAGTAAAATTCAACATTACTATTCAAATAAATTCAAAATAAATTAAAGAATTCATAATTGAAAATAAACCCTGAACTTAATATTTTTCACTCCTCTTCAATTTTTTCCTCATAATTATTCTGTCTCGTGCGTGTGAACGCACCTTTTCCACTCTCGTTGTCATTAATTTTGCTCTTACCTGCGTCTTGTTGGCTTCCTCTCCCTCACACAATAGAAGTTGGTTTCCTCCTCCGGTATCTTTGACACGTGCATCGCATAACACTGACTCACTGTGTCATCTCTTCTGCTGGCTTGGTCGTCCTCACTCTTTGTTTGCTGGAGATTGAGCCTCATTTGTCGGTTCGACTGTTTGCTTATTGTTTTGAAACCCTCATTCCTTCTATAGCGGAACTTGCTCATTGGTTTTGGCTACTGGCGCAATAAATTCAAATTATGATTATCGTTATTATTTTACCGGCTGTTACACTTTACAAGTTTTATGTGAATTTTTCAAACTATGCTCTTAACGATTGTTGGAGTCTATATAAGGCATTGTTTGATATGGATAAATGGTTATAGTTGAGAGCATGATTAAAACTTAGTGGAAGTTCCATATAAGTTTAGTTCACCACCACCACCACCACCATCACCACGACGACCACCACGACCACCACGACCACCACCACCACCAACAACAACAAAGCCTTAATCCCACTACGTGGGGTCGGCTACATGAATCCTTTTTCTCCATTGCGTCTTATTTAGTGTCATATTTTCATTTAGTTCTAATAAATTAAGTTCTTTTTTTATACAATAAGCCCAAATCTTCCTAGGTCTACCTCTGCTTTTATTAACATAATTCAAATCTAAAACATTTACTCTTCTAATCGGATCATCGGATGGTCGATGCTTAATGTGACCAAACCATCTCAGACGACTCTCTCTAATTTTGCCCGTCATTTGAGCTACACCAGCCCTATCACGAAGATATCCATTTCGCATTTTTGTCTCTAATTGTAAAGCCACTCATCCACCTAATCAATCTTATCTCAGCAACACTTAACTTAGTATTAAGCTTCTCTTTTAAAGACCAATATTCAACGCCATAGAACATTGCAGGTCTCACTACCATCTTATAAAAGTTTCCTTTCAGTCTAAGCGACACTTTTCTATCACACAAAAGACCTGAAGCATTCCTCAACTCCAACCAACCAACTTGAATTCTACTATTAGCATCCCCATCTATATCACCATCGCTTTGAACAACAGACCCAAGATATCTTAATCGTTCACATCTATTAATAATTTGATCACTCAAAATTACACTTTTGTCATTAGAGCTACTACTAAAATTACATTCCATGTATTCAGTTTTAGTTCTACTCAAATAAAGGCCTTTAGACTCCATGTAGACGTCCATAATTCTAGTTTTTCGTAGGCTTTTTCTCTTGTCTTATCCACGAGAAGGATATCATTAGCAAAAAACATACACCAAGGTACATCCTCCTGTGAATGTCTAGTAAGACCATCCATAATTAAAGTAAAAAGATATGGGCTTAACACCAATCCCTGATGTAATCCAACAAAACTAGGAAAATAATTGCTCAATCCTTCTTCAGTTTTAACACAAGTAACGACTCTAGTATACATATCTTTAATGACTTGAATATAATTCATATCTACACCTTTCTTCTCAAGAACTGTACAAAGGATTTCTCTTGGAATCTTATTGTAAGATTTTTCTGAATCAATAAAAATCAAATGTAAATCCTCTATTATTTTTGAACTTCTCCATCAAAGCTCTCAATAAATTTATAACTTTCATGGTAGACTTGCCCGTCATAAATCTAAATTGATTATGAGAAATCTTTGTAATACGTCTTAACTTATGTTTAATTACTCTCTTCCATAATTTTAAAGTATGACAAATCAACTTAATTCCTCTATAATTTGTACTCTTGTGCA
This sequence comes from Phalaenopsis hybrid cultivar, assembly GCA_002079205.1. Classification (NCBI taxonomy): domain Eukaryota; kingdom Viridiplantae; phylum Streptophyta; class Magnoliopsida; order Asparagales; family Orchidaceae; genus Phalaenopsis; species Phalaenopsis hybrid cultivar. The sequence goes on along the minus strand of JXCR01139698.1, from coordinate 122,213 downwards.
TCCCCTTTAATCTTAAAAGTGGGGACCAAAATACTCTTCCTCCACTCTGGAGACATCTTTTTAGTTTTTAACACAATATTAAAGAATTTAGCATGCCAAGAAACTCCCAAATCACCTAAAAATTTTCACACTCCAGTTGGGATATCATCAGGTCCTACAAACTTTTCATATTTAATTTTCTTTAAAGCCTCCTAGACTTCTTTTTTATTAATCCGACGATAAAATAAAATGTTTTATTATTATTAATGATATTAAGATCACTAATGTCGATCATATTTTCAGAAACTTCTTTAAAAAGTTTATCAAAATAACTCATCCACCTTTGTTGAATTTCTTTTTCTAAGAGAAACACTTTTTGATTTTCATCTTTAATACTCTTTACTTGAGTTAAATTTTTACTTCTCTTTTCTCTATGTGTGGCTAGTTTATACATATATTTTTCACCGTCTTTAGTATCTAATCTGCTATAAAGATCACTAAAAACATAATTTTTAGATTCACAGATTGTTCTTTTAGACTCCCTGCAGGTTGTTGAATATTTTTTCTAGTTCATTAAACTTTTACTTTTAAACCAATTTTTAAAACATATCTTCTTATACTTTATCTTTTCTTGCACATTATTATTCCACCACTAACTATTTTTTTTATATAAAATTTTTCTTTTGATTCTCCATGTACATCTTTTCCTACTTGTTTAATAGTGTTTGTTACTTTATCCCACTTAGCATTCGCTTCTTCATGAATATCTCAAATTTTGAAATATTGAATTTTACTTATAAAAATAATTTTATTTGTGTCTTTTAGGTTTCTCCATGTAATTCAACGATGACAAGCCATAGTATTCTTTATTTTACATCTTTTCATCTTAAAATCTAGAATTAATAATCGATGTTGGGTACTTAAATCCTCACTTGGAATGACCTTACATTCTTTGCAATTTCGGCGATCTCTTCTTCTCATAAGAAAATAATCAATTTGTATTTTATTAGATTCATTCTTATAAGTAATAAAATACTCATATTTTTTTTGTATAAAGTGTTAGTAATAATAAAATCACACGTGAAAGCAAAATCTAAAATAGCTCTACTTTTTTCATTAGTAAATCCAAAACCGTAGCCATCATGAATATTTCTGAAATCTTCTACCACTCAACCGACATGTCCATTTAAAGCTCCTCCAAGAAGTATCATTTGTATTAAATCTTCTAAGTCATTCCAGAATTTATCTTTAAACCCTGTAACTGAACCTTCTTGTGGAGCATAGGCACTTATAATATTAAAAATCTTAGTATCAATAATAATCTTAAGGGCTATAATTCTATCTCTAACTCTATTAATTTTTACAACATTATCTTTCAAACTTTTATCTATAATTACATCTACACCATTTCTAGTGTGAATTTTCCCAGAATGCCAAAGTTTAAAACTTAAGTTATCAATCTCCTTAGACTTTTCTCCAACCCATTTAATTTCTTGAATACATAAGATATTAATATTTCTATGCATCATAATATCAACTAATTCCATTAATTTACCACTGAGAGTATCTATATTTCAAGATTCAATCCTAATATTTGTTTCATTAGTTTCATGAACTAACTTCTTTACCCGCACACTGTTCTAAGATTCTATCCTAATTTGACACTACACCTCGACGCCGGTGTAGCGGTCCTTACACACTGTTCACTGTATTCAGGCCATACAACGCATCACTTCCATGAGATGCCCTAACACTTACACAATGTTCAAAATGATTTATGTCATGATTTTATTTTAACAAATTTTACGTTGGCTGCCGATTACCTAACACAACCCTCCACCTTTCACTTCCGGGCTTGGGATCGACAATGGCAGTTGTCATGGAAAATATTTGATTTGTATTTAGCTTTGTGTCTAGTGCAAAATGTTTTTAATAATTAATTCCGTAGGTCTAGGCATATCATTTTGTAATGAGTCTAGTTGTATTCCTTTTGAGTATCCAATTTGCATTATGTTCGGCAGTGTATACCTATTTTTTTCAACTTATTATTATGTTTTGTTTTTTATTCTATCATCTCCTTAGTTTGGTTTTTTTTAAGGATCTCGTCTCTTGAATCATGTATTTTTTCTATTTTATTTTTAAATGCTTCTTGAATAGTACTTGCAGTCATGATTTTATTTATTTTAGGAATATTAACATATATTCCACTTAATTCCTATTTACTTACATATCTAACACCTAAACTTCAATTTTTATATGCATGATATCTCATCTTTCCATGAAAAGGTGTATTTCATTTTTTAAAAAGTTAAAATAGTGGAATTTTTGATATGATATGAAAGATTTGGGTGGTATAAATTTTAAAAAGTAAACTTTAGGTGTTAGATATATAAATAGATAGGAACTGAATGTTATGTATGTAAATGCCCCTTTATTTTATTGAGGAAGGCTTTTTGAGATAACAAAAATTTTTAAATAGAAATAAAGTTATTAGGAAGATGGTTGTTAAGCAGCCGGCTCCTTCTCGTGGTTAAAATTTTAAATAAACAATGGGTAGAATAAAAAAATTTTTTTTGAGTAATCCAAGCTAAAAATTGAATTTTGAATGAATAATAGGAGTACCTGGAGAACTGGTGATAATGAAGGTTTTATATACAATAGTAGGTAAGGTTCCATCAGTTGTATATTTTGATTTACTAGGCAAGGTATATAGGAAGGTTATTTAGTTGAAGTGTTTTTCTTATGGAAGTTGCTCCTAAGTCTATTATGGTTATTTGTGGAAGTTATGGGTGAAGGATGCTTCTTGAAAAATCTCGAAGAAGATACTTCAGTGAATGCAATTTGAGAGGAAAGGTGGTAGAGCATCACTACATAACTCTGCATGATTTGCGTATTCAAATTGGATCAAAGGAAAGAAGCAATTAGTGGTTTTAAGAAGTTCAAATTTCATTCATTAACTAGTCTAGATTTCCATGTAATAAATCCTATTTCTAAATTAAAAGTAACCCTAAATTAAGGAAAAAAAACATGCTTTTTTTATTACATTTTAATGTGAAAACAAAGTAGCAAAATTCAGCTAAAACTAATCATGTCTCTAAAAAAACCTGAAAAACTGGTGTGATTCAACTTTTTATAGCCTGTTCTGACTTCATTGTGATCGTCTTATGAGAAATTAAATCCGTTTGAGCTGAACTGTCGAAATGGTGAGTCAATATATATGGTTGTATCATCCTGCCTCTTTATTGGGAGAGAGATTCAACAAGTAACAATAGAAGTAAGAAGTAGAATTTTGGTCAATCAATAAAATAGTATTGGAGAGATCGTGAAGCATTTAGGGAAAGCCTGAAGCATTGTCTTAAACCAATATATTTAACAAAACTTAAACTAATGTCTCTCAGCCTCTTAGAGAGAATGCAAACTAATTAACTTGACCAAACATATTCACTGCAATGATGATGGCTGACTTATGGCTTAGCCATTATCATCATGAGACTTGCCATCTTTTTGTGGATGCCATTATGATTCCTCCAGCATAATGCTTTCATGTTCTTTTGGACGTTTTCCAATTGGAATTATCTGGGTGGGTAAACAAAGCATGGCGGAATGTAGAGATTTGTATAACATGTACATCATGCATGGAGTTTATACTTGCGTCATTACTTCCATCACATTTTAGAGCGCTTTAGTTATGAAAGTGGGCCTTTGAGCTCAATAGATATATCTTGCTTGAATTCAGTGTAAACCTGTTTCACTTTTACAAAAGTGCTTTTGTTTTTCTGACTTGCTCTAGCTTCCAAAATATATTTTTAGTTTTTGAACTTTTATTTTGGACTCCTCTATTTAATTTTAACTTAATTCTGTAATATTTTATCCCTGGTATTTTTAAGTAATAGAGTAGTCCTACAGTAAATAGGCAATTTTTTAATAAACCTATTTATGATAAAATAAGTTCTCAATATACAGGTATAACAAAAATATAGTTTTTCTGTAGACAACTCATAATGGTGTGACAAATGCTTGTAATGTTGAATTGGGGTGTTTTATGGACTATTTTAAATTGCATCGTTTTAAATTATAGAAGTAAGGTAGTATCTTTCCCTGTATATACAAAATTATGTTGATGCTAATAATCTTCTTTTGCAGTTTAAGATGAAACCGGAGTTGCATTATGCTGAAGTTGATTGTCCAGTCACTGCTCCAGATGATTTTCCTAAAGACGTTGAGCTTCATTTTGAGATTGAACTTTTGGATTTTTTTAAAGCCAAGGCAAGATTGTTTGGTCACATAATTCTGTTATTCTATAAGAGTTGCTTCAAGCACCTTGCGAGTTGGACTTTTTTTTTTTAAATATTCTTTTCTTCTGCTTAATCGTTCATTATTATTTTATCCTTAATAATTTCAACCTGTAGTCATAATTGCACAATAGTTTTCTTAGCTTCTCATTATAATGCTGTTTATTGGTAGGCTACACCTGCTAGCTAATGTGGTGGGAAATGCGATATCAAAAACTGCATTGTATTGAACTTGCTTGGTGCTGCTTTGGACAATATTTCCTCTCTGAACGTTTTGCTTCTAGCTNAATGTGGTGGGAAATGCGATATCAAAAACTGCATTGTATTGAACTTGCTTGGTGCTGCTTTGGACAATATTTNACACCTGCTAGCTAATGTGGTGGGAAATGCGATATCAAAAACTGCATTGTATTGAACTTGCTTGGTGCTGCTCTGGACAATATTTTCTCTCTGAACGTTCTGCTTCTAGCAGCTGTTCCAACAATGGGTGTAAACGAGCTGGGCTTGAGCGAGTCTAGTGTTTTTTGTGTTCGGCTCATCCAAATTTTTTTAGCTCGAAATAAGATTGTGTTCGAAATGACTCGTGAATAGCATGACCGTAATANAACGAGCTGGGCTTGAGCGAGTCTAGTGTTTTTTGTGTTCGGCTCGTCCAAATTTTTTTAGCTCGAAATAGGATTGTGTTCGAAATGACTCATGAATAGCATGACCGTAATCTGCTCGAATAGCTTGATTCGATTTTTTTTGTTTTTTCAACTCGAGTTCGGCTCTGAATTAGNAACGAGCTGGGCTTGAGCGAGTCTAGTGTTTTTTGTGTTCGGCTCGTCCAAATTTTTTTAGCTCGAAATAGGGTTGTGTTCGAAATGACTCGTGAATAACATGACCGTAATATGCTCGAATAGCTTGATTCGATTTTTTTTGTTTTTTCAACTCGAGTTAGGCTCTGAATTATCTCAAATTATTTTTTAAAAAATAAAGTTTAATATTTTTAAGTTAAACATAAAATTTATTATAAAAATATTATAGTCATATTATTTATTTAATTATTTAATTAATTCGAGCAAAAATGAACAAACACGATTCGTNTTTATTATAAAAATATTATAGTCATATTATTTATTTAATTATTTAATTAATTCGAGCAAAAATGAACAAACATGATTCGTCTTCGTCTTGTTTATAAATCCAATTCAGAAGTTCTATTCTCAAAAGTACTATTTGTGTTTGACTCGTTTGCTTAAAGAATGAATCAAACGCAAGTAGCTTAGCAAAAGCAGTCCCACCAACATTGCTGCTTTTGATAGGAATTACTTATTTCCACTGTGCTAACAATACCCTTGGATGCTATTAACACATTTCGGCATTTGCTTTTGTTTATCTGCATTTTACATGTATTCAAATGCTAGATTTAGACGTATTTTGTTTATCTACATACATACACAAAGATACATATGTGTGAGTGAGCGAGTGCATTTTCCTATGTTTCTATAAGTAGGTGTGGATGGGTTGATGGACATATTTTATTTTTGTGTGATATCAAGTCTCTGCTTATATACCGTTTATTATTTTCTTGTTTGCGATTCTTATCGTGACTTTTTCTGCGGCTTGGAATTAACCAAGACGGGAATAGACGGTCGGATAGTAGAAATAAATTTTTTGCTATTATATTTTTATTATTAACAGTTTATTATTCAAATATTCATGAAAGAGTCGCTAATTAAAACAATTAAATTAACAATAGAAATTTATATCTTTCTGATTGCTGTTCTCGCCTCTTAAATAAATTTGTTCAATTTCTATTTATCTTCTTCAAAAGCCTAAAACCTAAAAAAATATTTAAATAACATGAAATATCTAAAGATAATTCAAGAGTAATCGCAATTCTAAACTACAATAACCCAAGGAAAATAAAATAATACGTATGCTAGTCTACATATTTCTATAAAAAATATTATAATATTTTGGTTTTTCATATTTCTATGAGAAATATTTGAATATACTAATACATGTATCAATGACCTTTACTCAATAAAAAAATATTCTAGTTTTATGTGTTTACTTTAACTTTAATTTTATTTTATACTCTTAACATATATATCTATCTATTTTTTGGATCACCGTCAATAAAACCTAACATACACTCTTGAGAAATATTATTTTGTCAGCACAACTATTTGCAATCTAAACATCACAGTTGTTTGATGGTAAAATGTCCTTACCTACCCCAGATCAATATTCTCTCATCGACTCATTAGTTAGCGATCTAAATATCACATCTGGGAAGGTAATCTCTATCTATTTGTCCCTAGCAGATATTATTCCGTCGGCATAATGGTTAGTGATCTAATCATGATAATTGTTTGGGGTGGTAGAAAACCTCTACGCGTGCGACAGACTGGCATACCCTGCCTGTACAATTATGGGTGAACTCTAGTTAACATGCACATATAAGTCTTCATATATAATGCATCTTCAAGGAGATCTTTATGATAGATGATCATCTCCATTGCTGATTCATGTACCACCCCATTGATCCTTCTGGGGGATTTTAAATGCATCTTAAGGCTAGAGAAAAAAATTGAGGGCCCCCCTCCAATCCCTAGTAGTTAGTTGATATCAACAATTGTACTCTTAATGTTGACCTGCTTGAAATATAGAACACAGGTTACTCTTATGGTTGATATAATAACTAGTCCCTGATTCATATCTGTTTGGAGCGTCCAACAAGCTGAATTGTAGATTTATGTATAGGAACTTTTGGGGTATGTCCCCGAATTTTCTGAACATTACTGAGGCTGCTTGGAATATTTTAGTGTCACGGGATCTTTTTGCTTTATGCCATAAGCTTGACAATGTTAAACATACTCTTAAAGGTTGGGAATGAAGGCNCTCAATAAAAAAATATTCTAGTTTTATGTGTTTACTTTAACTTTAATTTTACTTTATACTCTTAACATACATGTCTATCTATTTGAGGATCACCGTCAACAAAACCTAATATACACTCTTGACAAATATTATTTTGTCAGCACAATTATTTGCAATCTAAACATCATAGTTGTCTGATGGGAAAATGTCCTTACCTGCCCCAGATCAATATTCTCCCATCGACACATTGGTTAGCGATCTAAATATCACATCTGGGAAGGTAATCTCTATCTATTTGTTCCTAGTGGATATTATTCCGTAGGCATAATGGTTAGTGATCTAATCATGATAATTGTTTGGGGTGGTAGAAAACCTCTACGCAAGCGGCAGACTGGCATACCCTGCCTGTATAATTATGGGTGAACTCTTCTTAACATGCACATATAAGTCTTCATATATAAGTTATTTCACTCTTCATAACATAGATTCTTCTGAGACATCTTCACTCATCTACTGACATGCTTACTATGTTGTGCAACTATTGGTCATACATATCCCTCATATTATGCATCTTTTATATCTCGTATCTCATACATCTCTTGTATATTACATATATTTCCTATCATGTCCATCATGTGTATCATGTGTATCATGCATCTCATGCATGACTTTCATGCATATTTTGTATATTGTTTCTGTTAAACATATCTTTTGTATGTAACAATATGAGAAATCTGTTGTAATATAAATCTAACTGCTATTATAGCCGCATGTTTGCGTGTTTTCTTTGCTCTGCTAGGGTTTTTTTCGTCTCCTTCCCTTTTTCGATATCCTTGGTGGCGATCAACACTCCTCCCTTTTGATCGAATTCTCCGTGCTCAGGGCTTTGACTCTGACATTTCTATGGATTCTTCTAACTTCCCCCCTCTCCCTCTCGTTTCATCTATCCTTTGTCCGGTTCTCCAACTGGAAAGGCCGTTTTCTTCTCATATCCCTAATCCTACAAACTTTTCCCTTTCTTATATTCCCTATGAGGAATAAAAAATATTTCTCGGAACATGTGGTTGATGAAGGATCAGAGAAGTGGGGCTTGGCTCTCGTTGGCTATGCACGGGGTAAGTGACCTTACCATGGAAACCTACTTCAAGCTGTGCAAAAGGTTTGGAAACTCAGAGGTACATTCGAACTTATTTCTTATACAGAGGGTTCTTTCTCTTTAAATTTACATGCATGGAGGATTTTGACATGGTACTGCTTGGCGCTCCTTAGTTTTTTAATGGTTGTCCGTTTATTTTTCAGAAGTGGTCTTATGACTTTCAGCCTATCAAAGAGGATTTCAAAGTGGTTTCAAAATCGTTAGCAAAATCAGTATTTCTTTAGCAATTGATCCTCTCACTGCTAAGGGCTTGCGGCTCACTTTTGCTATAGTTAGTATTCAGATTGGTGTGGATTCTGTTCTTCTAGATTCTTTACTATTTCTATTAATGGACAAGATGTTTTTATCCCTGTTCTATGCAGTGGAAACCCAACCCATGCAAATCATGTTTCACTTTCGCTTACGATCCTCACAGTTGCCCAAAATCCCTTAACCTCAGACCTACCCCCATTATCCCTAAATCTCAGGGCCGAAGCCGCAGTCGTGTCAGGCCTAGAGCAAGGCCACTGAATAATACGAGAAACCAATCTCTAATTCTTCTACTTCCGATCTCTCATCTTCCCCATTCCTCTTCTTATCCAATCTTCAATTCTCAACCATCTCTTCCTTCATAAGACATTCCATTACAAAACCCTAACCTTTCTCTGCATAGTGATATGCACAAGGACGCTGCTTATGTTGGAAATGAATTGGCTGGTGAAGCATTAGTTGTCAACCATGTCACACTTATTCACAAACACATCATCTGGAAATGCTTCCATTCTGCCTCTTCTTCTACCTCTATACTTTCCTCTTCTTTCCCCTCTTCTAAATCCAAGAAAGGCAGGTCAAAAGGGGGTGCAACCCATCTTTAGACATGTTTATTTTTTCCTAACATATATGCTTAGAACGTTCGGGGCCTAAATGGTGATGCCCGTATTGCTGACTGCAGAAGATTGGTTAAAGAGAACAATTNACAATAAGCTGCTTGATAAAATCTATACTTGCTTGTCTTGCTGGAAACAAAAGCTCTTATTTGCTGCTGGGAAATTCCAATTGATTAAAACCACCATATGGAATTGTTTATATTTCTAGCTTAGATCCATTACTCTCCCTAAAGGTTTGAGGAAGAAAATCACGTCTTTAATTAGTAATTTCTTACATCATAATGGCGTTGAGAGGAAGCTTCATACCATTACTTGGAGGAAGGTTATTTTTCCTAAACCTTATGGCGGGCTTGGTTAATCTATCATGGATACTATTAATCTCATGTGCAAATCTAAAATTATTTGGAGATTATATAATTCTAATTCCTTTCTTTCCAAGTGGTACGTTAACTATTATGGATCTCTTTGGTCCAATGCTAGATCCAAATTTTCCTCATTTTGGAGGATCTTATTAAAATTGTTGTTGGAGTTAGAGGTTACCTTTCCTCTTCCGTTAACCTTAACAACAATCTCTCATTTTACTTTGATCCTTGGGTTTTAGGATTCTCTCTTTGTGAAACTTATGTTTGGCAAATTTTAAATTGGTTCTGCTTTGCTCGCAACGCCAAAATCAATGATGTTATTCGTAATGGGGATTGGTCACTGATATCCAATTCAAATGCCCCTCCTCATTGTATATACAAGATTCAAATGCCCCTCCTCATTGTATATACAAGATTCAAATGCCCCTCCTCATTGTATATACAAGATTATCAATATTGATATTGTGGATAATCATTTATCTTGATTTTGGAAAGGCCTACATTATTGCTCCCATTAGTTGGCTTATTTTTTTGAATATGAGGCTCTTCCAAGAGTTAATTTGTCCAATTTTGTTTGGTTCAAAGGGCGCTCATTAAAATTTTCTTTGCACATTTCGAAAGCTATACAATGTGGCTTAAAAACCAAGGATGTTCTTTTAAGTAAAGACATTGCTATTAACCCTTAGTGTACCTTCTGCTATTTGAGTAAGGAAATTGATAATCACGTTTACTTTGAGTGTACCTTCTCTCATACCTTATATTTTATTCCAAATGGTGGATTCTTCCAGCAGAAAGCAGTTTATTGCAAGTTCTTTTTCACTTTGATGCATTCAACAATGCAATTATGAAAAAAAATTATATTACAGCAGTTCACATTACTATTTATCTATTTGGATCGAAAGGAATTGCAGGATTTTAAGGAACAATTGCTCTTCCATCGAGATTATTACTAAAAGGATCCATTGGGCCATCAAGCTTAATATTAGGAAATGGAAATTTAAAGATGAAATTCCTATTTTCATCAAAGATTTGTATAGATTTTGATGTTTTGGTCTCTTAGTTTTGTTGTGCGCAAATGCCTTTGTTTTATGGTTATGGTGTTTTGGAAGCCATGATGGCGACCCAATATGTTTTGTTGTTCAGCCAATCTTCTACTTCTTGGAATTTTCTGCACCATGGCATACTTGGTGGCCTTTGGGACTTCACACCTCTATGTTTATTTGATGCCTTATATTTTTGGCATGAAAATCATCATCAAAACTCATTTTTTGGCTTTTGATATATTTTTTGGCTCTTTGCAGCTTCTGGACTTTCTTGCAATGCTCCTTATTTCAGCGATTCTTTTGATGCCATAATCATTGAAACTTAGATTTTTCTCCTCTGCTTTGACCATCAAAATCTCAGTTTCTATTGGGCTACAGAAGTGTTCTCTTGTTTTAGAAGTCTCTGGAGGGTGCCATTGAGCATTTTGGATCCTGAGCTTACCTTTTGGCATTTACATGCTAGTTTTATTTTCTTTGTTTCTTTATTGTTTTACTTTCTCTTTTCAAGTTGTAAGTTAACATTTTTTTAATTTTCATGATATTAACTGGGCGTGTGCATTTACTTCACTAAAAAAAAATCTAACTGAACTAAGCACACATGTAATCAACATACATTTTGAAATAAAGAAGATTACTATAATTTAGAAATATAATTACTCTCATTAGTTATCACGCTGGATACTCAATCTTCAGTAACTAGCTTGGTGTTGCGATAACCTTTATGTTGATATTAATAACTTATAGAACAAAAATCAAACTTTAGGATTCAAAAGAATTTTCATTTATCAAATTATTCTTCTTAGCATAGGATTAATTTAATTGAAGTTACGGAGCCATCCTACTAGCTTCCACATGCTCTTTTTCAGCTCGCCACCTCGTGTAAATAACTTTAAATTCATAAATATTTTAGGATTTTATGAAATTTAGGCTCATATGGTGATTTAAGATAAACATAACTCAATTGCCAAAAAATATCTTAAACCGGCTTCACGACAAAATCTATCCTGCTTCGATCCTTCCAAATTTCCTTGCATCTTCTTCCTATCTTTGCTTACTCGTCCATTAACCTTGCTGATTTCATGCTAGAAGCCCTTACGCAAACCCACTAACCAACTTCTTTGTTTCGGACATGTCCTTGTCTCCGCTATGGCGACTAGAAACAAAAAAGATGCAAAATTTATGGAAATTAAAATGAAAGTGTTTGAAAGAAAAGGAATGTCTCAAATAGTGTAAACCGCGAGATGCAACACTCAGCGGGCCGCTCGTCCTCTGCTGGTCACAGCTGCACTGCAATCGCGTCTTNTGGAGATTATATAATTCTAATTCCTTTCTTTCCAAGTGGTACGTTAACTATTATGGATCTCTTTGGTCCAATACTAGATCCAAAATTTCCTCATTTTGGAGGATCTTATTAAAATTGTTGTTGGAGTAAGAGGTTACCTTTCCTCTTCCGTTAACCTTAACAACAATCTCTCATTTTACTTTGATCCTTGGGTTTTAGGATTCTCTCTTTATGAAACTTATGTTTGGCAAATTTTAAATTGGTTCTGCTTTGCTCGCAACACCAAAATCAATGATGTTATTTGTAATGGGTATTGGTCACTGATATCCAATTCAAATGCCCCTCCTCATTGTATATACAAGATTCAAATGCCCCTCCTCATTGTATATACAAGATTATCAATATTGATATTGTGGATAATCATTTATCTTGATTTTGGAAAGGCCTAGATTTTTACTCCCATTAGTTGGCTTATCTTTTTGAATATGAGGCTCCTCCAACAGTTAATTTGTCCAATTTTGTTTGGTTCAAAGGGCGCTCATTAAAATTTTCTTTGCACATTTTGAAAGCTATACAATGTGGCTTAAAAACCAAGGATGTTCTTTTAAGTGAAGACATTGCTATTAACCCTTAGTGTACCTTCTGCTATTTGAGTAAGGAAATTGATAGTCACGTTTACTTTGAGTGCACCTTCTCTCATACCTTATATTTTATTCCAAATGGTGGATTCTTCCAGCAGAAAGCAATTTATTCCTAGTTCTTTTTCACTTTGATGCATTTAACACTGCTATTATGAAAAAAAATTATATTACAGCTGTTCGCATTACTATTTATCATATTTGGATCGAAAGGAATTGCAAGATTTTAAGGAACAATTGCTCTTCCATCGAGATTATTACTAAAAGGATCCATTGGGCCATCGAGCTTAATATTAGGAAATGGAAATTTAAAGATGAAATTCCTATTTTCATCAAAGATTTGTATAGATTTTGATGTTTTGGTCTCTTAGTTTTGTTGTGCGCAAATGCCTTGGTTTTATGGTTATGGTGTTTTGGAAGCTATGATTGCGACCCAATATGTTTTGTGGTTCAACCATTCTTCTATTTCTTGGAATTTTCTGCACCATGGCTTACTTGGTGGCTTTTGGGACTTCCTCTATGTTTATCTGATGCCTTATATTTTTGGCGTGAAAATCATCATCAAAACTCATTTTTTGGCTTTTGATATATTTTTGGGCTCTTTGCAGCTTCTGGACTTTTTTGCAATGCTCTTTATTTCAGCGATTCTTTTGATGCCATACTCATTGAAACTTAGATTTTTCTCCTCTGCTTTGACCATCAAAATCTCAGTTTCTTTTGTGCTACAGAAGTGTTCTATTGTTTTAGAAGTCTCTGGAGGGTGCCATTGAGCATTTTGGATCCTGAGCTTACCTTTTGGCATTTACATGCTAGTTTTATTTTCTTTGTTTCTTTATTGTTTTACTTCCTCTTTTCAAGTTGTAAGTTAACATTTTTTTAATTTTAATGATATTAACTGGGCGTGTGCATTTACTTCCCTCAAAAAAAAAAAATCTAACTGAACTAAGCACACATGTAATCAACATACATTTTGAAATAAAGAAGGTTACTATAATTTAGAAATATAATTACTCTCATTAGTTACCACGCTGGATTCTCAATCTTCAGTAACTAGCTCGGCGTTGCGATAACCTTTATGTTGATATTAATAACTTATAGAACAAAAATCAAACTTTAGAATTCAAAAGAGTTTCCATTTATCAAATTATTCTTCTTAGCATAGGATTAATTTAATTGAAGTTACGGAGCCATCCTACTAGCTTCCACATGCTCTTTTTCAGCTCGCCCACCTCGTGTAAATAACTTTACATTCATAAATATTTTAGGATTTTATGAAATTTAGGCTCATATCGTGACTTAAGATAAACATAACTCATTTGCCAAAATATATCTTAAACCGANCTCTTTTCAAGTTGTAAGTTAACATTTTTTTAATTTTAATGATATTAACTGGGCGTGTGCATTTACTTCCCTAAAAAAAAAATCTAATTGAACTAAGCACACATGTAATCAACATACATTTTGAAATAAGGAAGATTACTATAATTTAGAAATATAATTACTCTTATTAGTTACCACGCTGGATTCTCAATCTTCAGTATCTAGCTCGGCGTTGCGATAACCTTTATGTTGATATTAATAACTTATAGAACAAAAATCAAACTTTAGGATTCAAAAGAATTTTCATTTATCAAATTATTCTTCTTAGCATAGGATTAATTTAATTGAAGTTACGGAGCCATCCTACTAGCTTCCACATGCTCTTTTTCAGCTCGCCACCTCGTGTAAATAACTTTAAATTCATAAATATTTTAGGATTTTATGAAATTTAGGCTCATATCATGATTTAAGATAAACATAACTCATTTGCCAAAACATATCTTAAACCGGCTTCACGACAAAATCTATCCTGCTTCGATCCTTCCAAATTTTCTTGCATCTTCTTCCTATCTTTGCTTACTCGTCCATTAAATGCTAGAAGCCCTTACGCAAACCCGCTAACCAACTTCTTTGTTTTGGACATGTCCTTGTCTCCGCTAATGCAGCTAGAAACGAAAAAGATGCAAAATTTATGGAAATTAAAATGAAAGTGTTTGAAAGAAAATGAATGTCTCAAATAGTTTAAACTGCGAGATGCAACACTCAGCGGGCCGCTCGTCCTTTGCTGGTCACAACTGCGCTGCGATCGCGTCTGTGCTACAGTGCCGCATCTTAGCCTTCTCGCGGAGCCCTCTATCGAGCGCAACCAAGGACTGGGATAGTGGAAGGATGAAATGCGAAAGTTATGGAGAGGATGCCCCATTTGACACAATAAATAGATAAATATCGCGTGGTAAGTTGGTGGAAACAATANTCCTATCTTTGCTTACTCGTCCATTAAATGCTAGAAGCCCTTACGCAAACCCGCTAACCAACTTCTTTGTTTCAGACATGTCCTTGTCTCCGCTATGGCGACTAGAAACAAAAAAGATGCAAAATTTATGGAAATTAAAATGAAAGTGTTTGAAAGAAAAGGAATGTCTCAAATAGTTTAAACTGCGAGATGCAACACTCAGCGGGCCGCTCGTCCTCTGCTGGTCACAGCTGCACTGCGATTGCGTCTGTGCTACAGTGCCGCATCTTAGCCTTCTCGCGGAGCCCTCTATCGAGCGCAACCAAGGACTGGGATAGTGGAAGGATGAAATGCGAAGGTTATGGAGAGGATGCCTCATTTGACGCCATAAATAGATAAATATCGCGTGGTAAGTTGGTGGAAACAATACNGCATCTTAGCCTTCTCGCGGAGCCCTCTATCGAGCGCAACCAAGGACTGGGATAGTGGAAGGATGAAATGCGTAGGTTATGGAGAGGATGCCCCATTTGACGCCATAAATAGATAAATATCGCGTGGTAAGTTGGTGAAAACAATACAACCAGATTAAGGAGGGATAATTAAGTGTTAATTAGGTTTAGTTAAATTTTTAACTTTCAACTTTTATATTTCCTAATCCATTCATAATTTTACATATAGTGCTTTATATCGAATTGATTGTTTTGACTCGTAGAATTTTATAAAATTAATCTTGATTGAATTTTGAGAGGTGAAATTTGGGGTGCATTTTAAAGTTGCTAAAATTTTTCTTGGTTTCTCTGAACCCATTGTTAAAAACTCCTCTCATTAAATTTCATCATCAAATATATATAGATACATACGTACATACATATATGTGTATATATATACATACATACATATCTATATATACATACGTACGTACGTACATACATATATATATATATATATAT
>JXCR01139698.1:28780-77579 GCA_002079205.1 Phalaenopsis hybrid cultivar | reverse complement strand
TGCTAAACTTTTAGCTAGTAGACTTAAACCTTTGAGGCCGACTCTTATTCATCCTTCTTAAGTTGCCTTCATGAAAGGGCGTGACATTAAGGATAATGTGATACTAGCCAATGAAATTTTATTTGGGGTTAATTCCAAAAGTTCAAGGGAACTTTTGTGTTCCAAGATAGATTTGAAGAAAGCCTTTGACAATGTCAGGCATTCTTTTCCTTATAGCAGAATGGAGACACTTGATTTTCTTCTTTTGTTCATATGATGGGTGAAATCTTGTGTCTTTGATGTTTGCTTCTCTGTTCTTATTAATACTAAAGTTAAGGGCTATTTCTTATTTTCTTTTGGGCTGCGGCAAGGGTGCCCTTTATCTTCTTATTTATTTCCCATTGTTATAGATGCTTTCTCTTGCTTTTGGGCTAGCTTGGTTGCTCCATAATGTCCTACAAACAATAATATTTCTCATCTCTTATATGTTGATGACCGTTTTATTTTTGGCAAAGCTAACATCACCACCATCAAACAACTCTCGTATGCTCTAGAACTCCTTCAGATGCCATCTCATTTAAGTGCCAACATTACTAAATCCCACTAGAGTGATTGCTGTGGATTACAATAAGCTGCTTGATAAAATCTATACTTGCTTGTCTTGCTGGAAACAAAAGCTCTTATTTGCTGCTGGGAGATTCCAATTGATTAAAACCACCATATGGAATTGTTTATATTTCTAGTTTAGATCCATTACTCTCCCTAAAGGTTCGAGGAAGAAAATCACGTCTTTAATTAGTAATTTCTTACATCATAATGGCGTTGAGAGGAAGCTTCATACCATTACTTGGAGGAAGGTTATTTTTCCTAAACCTTATGGTGGGCTTGGTTAATCTATCATGGATACTATTAATCTCATGTGCAAATCTAAAATTATTTGGAGATTATATAATTCTAATTCCTTTCTTTCCAAGTGGTACGTTAACTATTATGGATCTCTTTGGTCCAATGCTAGATCCAAAATTTCCTCATTTTGGAGGATCTTATTAAAATTGTTGTTGGAGTAAGGGGTTACCTTTCCTCTTCCGTTAACCTTAACAACAATCTCTCATTTTACTTTGATCCTTGGGTTTTAGGATTCTCTCTTTATGAAACTTATGTTTGGCAAATTTTAAATTGGTTCTGCTTTGCTCGCAACACCAAAATCAATGATGTTATTTGTAATGGGTATTGGTCACTGATATCCAATTCAAATGCCCTCCTCATTGTATATACAAGATTCAAATGCCCCTCCTCATTGTATATACAAGATTATCAATATTGATATTGTGGATAATCATTTATCTTGATTTTGGAAAGGCCTAGATTTTTATTCCCATTAGTTGGCTTATCTTTTTGAATATGAGGCTCTTCCAAGAGTTAATTTGTCCAATTTTGTTTGGTTCAAAGGGCGCTCATTAAAATTTTCTTTGCACATTTCGAAAGCTATACAATGTGGCTTAAAAACCAAGGATGTTCTTTTAAGTAAAGACATTGCTATTAACCCTTAGTGTACCTTCTGCTATTTGAGTAAGGAAATTGATAATCACGTTTACTTTGAGTGCACCTTCTCTCATACCTTATATTTTATTCCAAATGGTGGATTCTTCCAGCAGAAAGCAATTTATTGCAAGTTCTTTTTCACTTTGATGCATTTAACACTGCTATTATGAAAAAAAATTATATTACAGCTGTTCGCATTACTATTTATCATATTTGGATCGAAAGGAATTGCAGGATTTTAAGGAACAATTGCTCTTCCATCGAGATTATTACTAAAAGGATCCATTGGGCCATCGAGCTTAATATTAGGAAATGGAAATTTAAAGATGAAATTCCTATTTTCATCAAAGATTTGTATAGATTTTGATGTTTTGGTCTCTTAGTTTTGTTGTGCGCAAATGCCTTTGTTTTATGGTTATGGTGTTTTGGAAGCTATGATGGCGACCCAATATGTTTTGTGGTTCAACCATTCTTCTACTTCTTGGAATTTTCTGCACCATGGCTTACTTGGTGGCCTTTAGGACTTCATACCTCTATGTTTATTTGATGCCTTATATTTTTGGCGTGAAAATCATCATCAAAACTCATTTTTTGGCTTTTATTTTTGGGCTCTTTGCAGCTTCTGGACTTTTTTGCAATGCTCTTTATTTCAGCGATTTTTTTGATGCCATACTCATTGAAACTTAGATTTATCTCCTCTGCTTTGACCATCAAAATCTCAGTTTCTTTTGGGCTACAAAAGTGTTCTNTATATATATATATATATATATATATATATATATATATATATATATATATGTATGTATATATTATATATATATGTATATATTATATATATATGTTTGATTTGATTGTGTGGGAGGACCCAAACATGATACCTTTCCCACACGATAACCACAATGTTTCCAAAAAGAGAAAAAACAGAAAAGTACATGAGAAACCTAAAGAAAAAAAACAAAAAAATGCCAAAATACATAGTATCAGGTGGCTAGAGGGCGACCCAATTTTGCCTTTCCTCTGCCTCTAGTTCTAGGGAAGGTGCCGACTAATAAATTGGTAAGATGAGTGTCATTTCCTGTAGTAACCAATCTATCATCCAATAAGTTCCCGAGCTGGAGTCGGCTTCCATTCTTTTTCTTCCTCATAGAATAGATCTGTCATTCCTCATCCGAAGATTGACTCACCTGATCAGTGGATTGGTCTAATGTGTGTCGGACATGTGTAGGTTGTTGAACAGTAGAAGCGACTACTTGTTGTACCAGCTGATCTTTTATTGAATCAAAGGAGCACTCTCGTGTGTCTTGGCATGTAAGTGAGCCTTCTTCAATAAAAATGGGTGGTATAAGCACATCAAGATCTGTACCTGTAGTATGGTGTTCTTCATTAGAAACTGCGGAGTTGAAAAGAGAATCGGGTTGCACCTTCTTAGCAGGGATGGTAGGTGACTGATCTTTGACAATATCCGGTTTTAGATGAGGATGCAAGCAATAGTAAATAGTAGAGTTGTGGCCAAACATACTATAATGAGAGTAATAAAGAGGGTGGGTTCTATTTCAACCTTTTGCCAATACCCACCGTGAGTTGTTCCAATCCAAACCTCATCTGAATCGGATTGAGTGATATCTCTCTCAACTAATGCACAAGCCACAGAGGGTCTGGTGACAGCAAGCGTGAGACTATCAACCTTGAGAGATTTACTGTAAGTAGTTGAAGAGTAGAGAATTTACAAGTTGAACAGATGTAATTTTAACCCCAAAAACTTTATCCAAACAGGAATGATAAGGGACTCCGCTTTTGGATCAAAATAAACAGTCCATTTCAGAATTTTCATAAAACGGTTGTCGATCATTATAACTTTTCGAGAAAAAATGTGAGTGTAATCANCCAATACCCACTGTGAGTTGTTCCAGTCCAAACCTCATCCGAATCGGGTTGAGTGATATCTCTCTCAACTAACGCATAAGCCACAGAGGGTCTGGTGACAACAAGCGTGAGACTACCAACCTTGAGAGGTTTAATGTAAGCAGTTGCTAAAGAGTGGAGAATTTCCAAGTTGAACAGATATAATTTTAACCCCAAAAACTTTATCCAAACATTTATGATAATGGACTCCACTTTTGGATCAAAAGAAACAGTCCATTTCAGAGTTTTCGTAAAACGGTTGTCGGTCATGATAATTTTTCGAGAAAAAAAGTGAGTGTAATCGACAGTCTATTTATATATTATGAAGTTGAATCATAAATTGATTCTAGAAGTCTGTTTCTTGTCAAATGATAACAAAAACATATCAAACTCTATGAAGCACTCAGCGGGCTGCTCGCCTCTGCTGGTCACAGCTATGCTGCGATTGCGTCTGTGCTACAGTGCCGCATCTTAGCCTTCTTGGGAGTCCTCTATCGAGCACAACCAAGGACTGGGAGAGTGGAAGGATGAAATGCAAAGGTTTTGGAGAGGATGCCCCATTTGACGCCATACATAGATAAATATCGCGTGGTAAGTTGGTGGAAACAATACAACGAGATTAAGGAGGGATAATTAAGTGTTACTTAGGTTTAGTTAAATTTGNATTGATTCTAGAAGTCTGTTTCTTGTCAAATGATAACAAAAACATATCAAACTCTATGAAGCACTCAGCGGGTCGCTCGCCTCCTCTACTGGTCACAGTTGTGCTGCGATTGCGTCTGCGCTACAGTGCCACATCTTAGCCTTCTTGGGGAGCCCTCCATCGAGCGCAACCAAGGAGTGGGAGAGTGGAAGGATGAAATGCGAAGGTTCTGGAGAGGATGCCCCATTTGACGCCATACATTGATAAATATCACGTGGTAAGTTGGTGGAAACAATACAACGAGATTAAGGACGGATAATTAAGTGTTACTTAGGTTTAGTTAAATTTTTAACTTTAAACTTTTATATTTCCTAATCCATTCATAATGTACATATAGTGCTTTATATCGAATTGATTGTTTTGACTCGTAGAATTTTATAAAATTAATTTTGATTGAATTTTGAGAGGTGAAATTTGGGGTGCATTTTAAAGTTGGTAAAATTTTTCTTGGTTTCTTTAAACTCATTGTTACAATCTTCTCTTCTTATTAAATTTCATCCTCAAAATTGATAAACTCTATATCAACTATATATATNATATATATATATACATATATATATAGTCTGACTGAGGGGCGGACCCCCTTTCTAGAAGGTGTGCAATTCGATCCTATGCAGGGATCGAACCCCCGACCTGAGGGACTTACACCAAAGGCTGCAACCAATGGGCCAGACTAAGTCGCGCACGCACGCACACACACACATAAATATATATTATGAAGTTGAATCATAAATTGATTCGAGAAGTCTGTTTTTTGTCAAATGATAACAACAATATATCGAACTCTGTGAAGCAATATTTGTGGCAACATGTTCCTGATGAGTTAAGGAATACTCTTGGGCGAAAGTTCTGCCTTGGTTGCTACTTCTAAGCCACAATATGAGCTTCTGTTTTCCTCTGCTTACCACTTCTAATAGTTGATCTTTCTTGAAACATCCTTCGAGCTGAATTTTTTCATGGGTTAGCATTCAATGTGAATCTCTAATCATATTTAGGGTAGTTTGTCATTTGATGTACTGGTTGTTTGATTAAGTAACACAACTTCAACCCAAATATTCACCATGATGTTGCTTCCCACACTTAACACAAGACTCCATAGTGCTGTTGCCGACCTAACAATAACTATACATATGTAGGAATTTTTCTTATTCGCATTAGATTCTCCATCATGAATTGTTAGTGCTACTTCTTCCAAACTCTTCATCTTATGCAAATCTGTATGTTTATGAGTTTGCTGAAAATCAATGTCCACCCACCTAGCCCTCTCCAATAGTACTGAATAGTCTTCAATCCCAAGTGGCACTAGTGGCCACCTAATTGAAAACTTCAATTTAGAAAGGAACCTGACCTTTCTCCTCTGCATTTGGAATGAGCTGCGACACATACCTTGATGGCATGATGAACTCAGCTTTGTACTGCATAACTGAATGATCTCTATGCACCAACCTAATGAATTCATTTTGCATCTGTCTCCTGGCTGATAGTGGTACAAACCATTATCTGAAGGCTCTCACAAACTCATTATGCTGCACCAAGTGGTTAGTTCTACCTCCAAACTTCTACTTTATTTGAGCTTGCCACCATCTTTCAGTTTCCCCATCGAAAGTAAATTTGCAAGGGTAACTCTCTTCTTTCATGGACATGACAACCCATAAAAAATCCTCTCTACTTTCAATATCCAGTTTTCAGCTTTCGTTGGCCCTTCTGCTCCAAAAAATAATGGTGGTCTCAAACCTTGAAAGAGGTGTAAGTATTTATTCATTGGTGCTTCTCCACGCCTACTTGCTTGAAATTTAGAATTCTTACTCAACTAATTAACAACATTCATCATATCAAAAAAATGCACTAGCACGGACTGTGGCATTTCGGGGCACATTAAATTCTACATTATCATCTCTAACCTCTTCCTCATGATCATCCATAATTATGAAATAATAACTATATAATTTAAGTTGGTTCTATTAAAATTTTAATTTCTATTATTATAATTTAATATAATCATCCTATTTGGCTCTTTCATTGAGATTCATGATGCTTAATCTAAACCTTTGCTCTGTTATCGCTTTAGTCACGACCATACTCGGGGTTTGAAATTGATCAATATAGGAACTGTTGGTTGGATGGTGGAAATAAATTTTTTTATTTAAAATATTCATAAAAGAGTACCTAAAGAAAACAATTAAATTAACAAGTGAAAATTTGTACATTTCTTGTTGCTGTTTTCACCTCTTAAAACACATTTGCTTCACTTCTATTCATCTTGTTCAAAAATATAAAATCTAAATAAATATAAACAACATAATGTGTTATCTGAAGATAATGCATGAGTAATAGTATTTTTAAATTGCAGTAACCCAAAGAAAAAAAATAATATGCAGGCTGATATTTCATATTTCTATAAAAAATCTTTCAATATACTAAAAGATGCATCAGTTACCTTTAATAAATGAAAAATGTTCTAAACTTCTATATACATTTACTTTAACTTATTTTTATTTTAATTTCTTAACATATACATCTATCTATTCGAGAATTTCCGTCAACAAAACCTAACACACACCTGAATAATATTATCCTGTCGACACAGCTGTAAACGATATAAACATGATAATTATCGGAGGTGGAAAGACTATACCTGCCCCTAACTGATATTCTCCTGTTGGTACATTAGTTACTAAACATCACAATTGTCTGAGATGGTATGTTTTGCCTACTTGCCTCCGACCGATATCATTCTGTCAGCATAGTGATTAGTGATTTAACAAACACAATTGTCTGGAGTGGTAGAAAAATCTCTACGCGCGAGTATACTACGTCCTTTGCCTGTACTATTAGGATGTTAACAATCATTCTAACATATATAGATAAGCATTATTATATAAGTTATTTCATACTTTGTTGCATTCTATTGAGACATTTTTATTTATCTACTAACATGCATACTGTGCTATGCAACTATCCATCATGCATATCTCTCAAATTATGTATATCTCTCACGTCATTTATATCTCTCATCTCATACATATTTCTTATCTCATTCATATCTCTTATCTCATTCATTATACCATACATATCATTCCTATCATGTCTATTTTAAATCATGTTTATCATATGTATCATGCATCTCATGCATATCTTTCATGCATATCTTGTATATCTTTTCTGTCATGCATATTTTTTTCATCTAACAATATGAATAATCCATTGTAATATAAATCTAACTGAACTAAAACATACATGTAGTCAAAATACATTTTTAAATAAAGAAGATTACTAAAATCTAGAACCATGATTACTCATATCAGTTGTCACACTAGATTCTCAGACTTCAGTAACTAGCTAAGTGTTGCGATAACCCTTATGTTGATATTAATAACTTGTAGAATAAAAATCAAACTTTAAGATTCAAGAAATTTTGCGTTTATTTAATTATTCTTCTTAGACTAGGATTAATTTACCAGAATTTACGGAGCTGTCCCACTGCTAGCTTCCACACGCTATCCTTGAGTTTGCTGCCTTATGTAAATAACTTGGAATTTGTAAATATTTTGGTAAAACATATCATAAACGTGCTTCATGGAAAAACCCAACCTTCTTCAATCCTGCCTGCCTCTTCTCTCTTTTTCCTATACTTTTTCATTCCTCCTCTAGCCTTGCTGATTTCGTATTAGAAGCCCTTACGGAAACCCACAAATCAACTTGTTCAGTTTTGACACGATCTCGTCTCCGCTACGACTAACAATAAAGAAGAAAATGCAAATTTCATGACAAGGAGGAAGAAAATGATTGTATCAAATAGTGTGAAAGAGGGTTTTGTACTCAACAATTTCGTACCCGAAGCCTAAATAACGAGCTGCGGCACTCTGCAGGTTGCGGTTGTGCTGCGATTGCGCTTGTGCTACAGTGCCACGATCGTAACCTTTTCGCGGGAGCCCTCTGTTGAGTGCAATTGAGACAGAGAAAGGGGAAGGAAGAAATGCAAAGTTTCTGGAGAGGATCCCCCATTTGATGCCATACAGAGATAAGTATCGTGCGGTTAGTTGGTAGGAACTGAAAAGCGGGATTAGGGAGGGATAATTAATGATTAATTAGCTTATAACTTTCAATTTTAATATTTCTCAATCTATTCATAATTTACATATAGTGCTTTATATTGAATGGATCGTTTTGAAGCTTATAATTTTATAAAATTGCTTTGATTGAATTCCGAGGGACACAAAATTTCGGGTATATTTAAAAATTGCCGAAATTTTTACCTAGTTTTTTAAACTGGTTATTACATGACTTTTGAAGTTTCATATATCATTAACTACATTACTTAATATGCTGTTTGATTTTCATGGACTTCTACTTTTTATTTGAATTTCATTAGATAGAGCCAAAATAATTTTTCTCCTGTTGTCTTTGTAAAATTTTTACTTAGATTTGTCCGAAGATGACTAGTTGAACTAAATAAGTTCGAATTCATGGTAATAGTGACTATACTGCTACATGATTCATATTTTGAGCTGCTTAATAAGAACACTACAAATTTCAATCCATTAATTCAGCCTTCTGTTCGAAGTCGTTTCTGCTTGTTGTGAACCTATGGTCTCTATTTCAGTTTTCTGCTTAGCATTTCTCTCTTGTTGACAAGCGGAAATTTCTAAAAGTATGCATTTAACCTTAAAACCGTTCATATTTTTATAAATTGATCTGAAATTATTGTCATGTAGCCCAATTATATGTTTGAAATCTTTAGAAATCAAGTTTATTAATATTTTATGGGTATTTTTGAATACTGCCAGAATCCATCCTTCTGTTTGTGTTTTACCATCAAATGACTTCATGTGTTTTTCTTTTTATTCCTCTTCTGAATTAATGTTCACTTCTATTGTTTGCCAGATTGTCAGCGAGGACATGGGAGTGGTGAAGAAGGTATTGAACGCAATTTTGATTTAACAGAAATTTTCGTTCACTTTGATTTATTTTAAGGCATTTTTTTTGTTTTAAATAAGGATAGAATCATCCATTTATTTGTCATTGTTTAGGTTGTTTAGTTTGACTCATTTTATATTAACTATCCAAGCTGATAATGACGATGACAAGAAGTATTCTGAGAATTTAGTAAAATCCATTTCTTATGCCATTTTATCGCCCAAGTTTTCTTCTAGNCGTTCATATTTTTATAAATTGATCTGAAATTATTGTCATGTAGCCCAATTATATGTTTGAAATCTTTAGAAAGCAAGTTTATTTATATTTTATGGGTATTTTTGAATACTGCCAGAATCCATCCTTCTGTTTTTGTGTTTTACCATCAAATGAATTCATGTGTTTTTCCTTTTATTCCTCTTCTGAATTAATGTTCACTTCTATTGTTTGCCAGATTGTCAGCGAGGACATGGGAGTGGTGAAGAAGGTATTGAACGCAATTTTGATTTCACAGAAATTTTTGTTCACTTTGATTAATTTTAAGGCGTTTTTTTGTTTTAAATNGCCAGATTGTCAGCGAGGACATGGGAGTGGTGAAGAAGGTATTGAACGCAATTTTGATTTCACAGAAATTTTCGTTCACTTTGATTTATTTTAAGGCGTTTTTTTTTGTTTTAAAAAAAGGATAGAATCATCCATTTATTTGACATTGTTTAGGTTGTTTAGTTTGACTCATTTTATATTAACTATCCAAGCTGATAATGACGATGATAAGAAGTATTCTGNCATCCATTTATTTGACATTGTTTAGGTTGTTTAGTTTGACTCATTTTATATTAACTATCCAAACTGATAGTGACGATGACAAAAAGTATTCTGAGAATTTAGTAAAATCCATTTCTTATGCCATTTTATCCCCCAAGTTTTCTTCTAACTGATCATACTAGAGAAGGAAGATCATATAAGTTTGCATCTTTTTGTAAGAATGTCCATGATTCCTTCAAGATTTCAAATTTGTCTTTTTCTTTCTATGTGCTTAAAATGCTAAGAATCTANTGATAAGAAGTATTCTGAGAATTTAGTAAAATCCATTTCTTATGCCATTTTATCCCCCAAGTTTTCTTCTAATTGATCATACTAGAGAAGGAAGATCATATAAGTTTGCATCTCTTTGTAAGAATGTCCATGATTCCTTCAAGATTTCAAATTTGTCTTTTTCTCAAGTCTTCTATGTGCTTAAAATGATAAGAAAAATCTCGGAACTAATTGTACTTATAGTGGATCTTGTTGTTCAGAATAGAAAAACTATGGGTAGCTCAATAAGGGAGGTAATGCACCATGAATTTATACGCAGATAAGAAGAGTGATGTGCCAATGGATCCATGATCTAAACTAGGAAGGAGAATGGCCATAGATTGTTCCTTTGCTATTGGATTTGAATGGCTATAAGGGGATATGAATTCCTATGTTGAATATTGAAAGAGGAGTGCCAGAGATGGATCCCTAGATGGAACACTTGGAAGGCCATAAGGGGCAAATTACTAGAACGCCAGAAATAGCAATNGTGCCAGAGATGGATCCCTAGATGGAACACTTGGAAGGCCATAAGGGGCAAAATACTAGAACGCCAGAAATAGCAAGTTTTTAATTTTTAAATTGTTGTAGTTCCTTCTTTGAAATTTTATAGTTTTCAGTTATTTTCTAGACAAATTTATGTATGAATACCCATTGGATGAATGAACAAATTAAATTTTTAAGCCACTTCTTTTTCAATAGTCTTTTACAAAGATTGTTCATTCTGATACTGGAACGTCACAAGAGGCAGATTATTTTCTCATTTNAAATTTTTAGCCACTTCTTTTTCAATAGTCTTTTACAAAGATTGTTCATTCTGATACTGGAACGTCACAAGAAGCAGATTATTTTGTCATTAGATAAATTTTGAAAGCAACATGGTTATTTTATATCATACCATTTTCTTATTAAATTCTCTTATCAGATATGTGTAGGAAGTAATTTGGTTTTTTTGTCATATCATTCTCTTAATTCACGTATGAGGACATGCTAATTTTTTTGTTACTTGCTTATGGTTTTTAGATTTTATGCCCATAAATAGTTTAGTGTTTGTATTAGATTTATGATGGATGAATAAATGAATATGAAGAGCTCTTATTGAATTTCAACTTCCTTTCCTTCGGATGATACACATTCTTCTTCTTCCTCCATCTCGCACCTCGACGGTTGGTGCCAGGGTCCCGTCCTTCTCTCTCTTGGTTAATGATAATCCTGTCCTTCTCACTCTTTCCCACTATCTCAAGGTTTATTGCAGTTCCTGCTATTTTCCTCCCAGCCCGTTTGATTTGACAGTACTTGCTATTAATTTGCAATTAGAGTAAATGCTAATCCATTTTTAGGGCCGGTTTGGGGCAGCTGCAGCTTATCCAGCTTCTGCTGATGACCAGCTGATCCGAATAAGCTGTCTGACTGTTTGGTTAGTGCGTCTGGAAAACCGCTGATTCTGTAAAATTGACCATTCTGCCCTTGTTTTGAATAAGTTGTTTAGCTGTTTGGTTAGTGCGTCTTGTAAACGGCTTATTTGTAAATTTTTTTAGTTGAATGAATAATCTGTGTAGCAGAATGTTATTGTCTCAAATGTCAAGAAATGAAAATGCAAAAAAGTTTAATAATATTTATATAACTCAAAAAAGTTGTGATTACATCAAAAAAGCATAGTGACATATATGAAAGTTCATTACACATTTATGAAACTCTAATATGGATTATAATAGGACCAAAAAAAAAAAAATAACATGTTAAAATTACAAGAAAAAATATGACAATATTGAGTTTAACATGTAAAGTCATATCATGACAAATGTTGCCCGGTTCTGATACCTCAAAACCCCGAGCAAACGTGTCCGGATAGGGTGCGGTATACACGGAAGAACTCGAACCATATGTGGTGGTCTCCTGTTGTGGTGCTGTCGAACTCCTAGCAGCTGTGTTCAATTGGGATATTATAGAAACAGTTGCATTGTCGGTCCACCTGAAGAATTTACAGTCTTCAGATCCTTGTCCCCACCGCGGGCACCTGTAAAATTGTCTCCCGAAGCTATGTGTCTGGCGTGACGTGAATAGCAAGGACGGTAGTCCGCAACGACACATCACTTTCTCGGACTTCCCTGAATGTCTGGAATTCATTGTTCTGCAGTTATTAAAAATAGAATAGATCAGTCCAAAAAATGAGGAAATATAAAAATTAAACTTACCCAAGTATAGAGCCAGCGATTGCTGACAATAAATTTACGTGGCCGTCCAAACTGCTCTACCGTTATCCACCATATAAGAGTTGAAGCTATTAACCAACATAAAACAACATATCTACATTAATTATAAAATATATTCAAAGCTGCTAATATAAACTCTAATATAAGCATCACCTGCCTCTATAATACTCATGATTCCATAAAAGAAATCGCAAAGAAAGCTAAAAAGGGATTTTGAATTAAAAGACCAATTTGCTCTGAAATTTATTTCCTTGGAATGGAGATTGCATGGAGTAAAAATGGTTTTTTTTTTTTTTTTAATTTCTCAACAAAAAAGGCCTTATTGCAATATTTTGTTCATGTATTACAGCTTCAGCAATAATGCATAGACCTTATTGCAATATTTTGTAATGAAACAAAATAGATTACAACTTCACAGCCATAAAAATGAAATTAAAAATAGATTACAGCTTCAACATTAGTTTGATTTCAAAAGAACCAAAATTGAAACCATCCAAAATTTTGACCAACATTGAATCCAACATACCCTAATTTCGACCCCAATGGGTCATACCATAGTAGTGGTTGCCATCCAAGCTACATACATAGCATGGGGCCTCCAAGCTACATACAGATTGCTTACAAATTTTAGATGCTTCCATAACCATACCATAGTGTCGTGACATTTTGTAGTGCTGTCGGCCGTTTTATTGTTCAACTTCACTTTCATAGTTTGAAAAAGTGATGATTTTGTGATTTTGAAAATAATTTAAATATAAATATAACTTTTTGAAAGAAGTAACATTTTTTAATTTTTAAAATAAGTGAGACCAGACGANTTTTGTCATATCATTCTTTTAATTCACGTATGAGGACATGCTAATCTTTTTGTTACTTGCTTATGGTTTTTATATTTTGTACCCATAAATAGTTTAGTGTTTGTATTAGATTTATGATGGATGAATAAATGAATATGAAGAGCTCTTATTGAATTTCAACTACCTTTCCTTCCGATGATACACATTCTTCTTCTTCCTCCATCTCGCACCTCGACAGTTGGTGCCAGGGTCCCGTCCTTCTCTCTCTTGGTTAATGATAATCCTGTCCTTCTCACTCTTTCCCACTATCTCAAGGTTTATTGCAGTTCCTGCTATTTTCCTCCCAGCCCGTTTGATTTGCAAAATACTTGCTATTATTTTGCAATTAGAGTAAATGCTAATCCATTTTTAGTTTACTATGTCCAAAGATTCCTGGCCATTGTTCACATCGTATAGAAAATACCCCAAGGTTTCACAATTTCCATGCTCGAATTTTTATACCTGTTGAAATTCTGCACTGCTAAAACTTTAGTTTGCTTCCAGTTCTGCAATTTTTTTACTTCCACGTCTAATGCCCTTTGCTAAATGCTACTCTTCATTCTTCTGTTTTGTGTACCAATCTACATAAGTTAGGGCATACTCCCGCACATTTCTATATGTTCTTATTTGCACCCCATGATCTCAAATATTTTTTGGCAAGGCACAATTTTGTTAAGTTCCATGTCATCAACCTCCTAAATAGACTTAATTTGTAAGCCCCAACTTCATCAATTCTTGTAGGCTATCTGATGTCGGAGTTAACTAAACAACAATAGGAAAAATCAATATTATTGCTGAAATCAAATAGAAACTAATCAATATTATTGCTGAAATCAAATAGGAACTTACAACCAAATAAATGGAAATATGAAATTGCAGTAGACACGACATGAAACATGCGACTAGGGAGAATCTAAGATAGTGGTGGTGGTGGTGGTGTGTTTGTTAAAGGCGTGGAAGGGCCGTGGCGAGATGGGGAAGTGGAGCAAGTGGTGGGCGTGGCAGGGAAATAAGAGTTGCTTTCTGTCCTGGCAACGATTAAGGAGCGGCTGGTCAGCGGTGGAAGACATTGGAAGACAGTGGCGACTTGCTGTCCTGGGGTGGCAGCAAGTAGGGAAGAATGTTTGAAGCAAGTTTGTAGGGTGGAAGTTATGTGGGGTGACATCGAGGAAGGGTTGGTTGGGAGCGGTGCGACAGGGATGAACAATGGAAGAGAACACCTCGGAAGGGGAAAATTGTAGGGAAATCAGCAATGACAGCTGTTCTGGGGTGGCTGCTGCAAGGGAGGGCAATGGGGAACAATGAGGGAAGGACGGGTTAGGGTGGGGGAAGGATAATCACCACCTTGGCAGAGAGATACAATCATAACACCACTCGACCCTTAGATACGATCCCGGACGAAAAAACAGAGACGCTGGTCGCTGTCCCAAACAAACTCATAATAAAAACCGACCCAAAACACTATGAAAGTAACTTGTATAGAGCTTGGGTAAGTTAGAATTGGGCCCCTTTAGTTAGGCAACAATCCCACGTCAGTGGAGGATCGATTGTCCCTCAGATCTAATGTGCTGAACCATGCAGCTTGGGGCCAGCGGTCCAAGCAACACATGAAGCCATCGGATGGAGGCAGCTCCCTGATGTCCTTGTCTCGTCCAGACGCTAGAGATGCCCGCATCGCTTCCAGACGCTAGAGATTACCACGTCCCATCCAGACGCTAGAAATGCCCACGTCAGTCTTCCGGGATTGGAGAGCTTCAACCTCATCCGTCAAAGCTTCTGTCTTCTCATAGTATGGAGTTTGGTCTTCCTCGTTGATGTTACAGTTTTCCAATAAGTCCATGTTGTAGGCATTTTCATTTCAAAGCACATCTTGATAAAATAAGTATTCATTCTGTTTTGGCACAACCAGAGCTGGAACTATAAATAGATGAGTCTTCTCGCAAATTAAGTTTCGAGCATTAAATTTGTAAATTGCATCTGATATACAATTTTTGTTAGGAGGAATCGACTCCATAACGAAATTTATGGCAGACTGGGTAACTCTCAATGACAACCACTCAGGATAATTCTTCTTCTTATCCGGAAGGACCTGGATCCCACTGTCGAGTGTTCTTTCCAAAAAAAAAACTTAAAGTTTCAAAGTTGCAGTTTTCCATGCTTGTTTGATCTAATTGTGAGGGTGTTGTTGAACTGAACTAAACTGAATTTAAATGCTCATATTACTCCATATAGCCTTCTAAAAGTAGCTCAAAACTTTTTCTTTTCTGACTTGTTGGATTTTCCTTAGCAGTGACAACTTAGTAGATAGATTGTTTGTCTAAAAATCTTGAAATTCTTTTATCCGGAGTTACCATGTGTCTGGTGTCATTTGCTCAAACTTATGACCCTATTGAACAACAATGTTGGACTTGCTGATACTCATCTTATTACCTGCAAAAAAGGTAGCTCGTGGCACCACATCCACAAACACTTTAGGAACATCTATTCTCTCAGACTCACTACCTTTTAGAACAACTAATGTGAATCCAGGTGGAGTATCTCTCATAGGCTCATCTTGAATTACCGACATCTTTTTTTTTCGACTCAAAGTTGAAAATCCTCTCTGAAGGTTTCATCATCTCTTGTGTCACTGTCCCTTTCTTCAACTACTCCCTACTCAGTGAAAGAGATCACTCTTTTATTTGGGCAATCAGATACCATGTGGCCAAGACCACGACCCTTGAAGTATTTATTAGAGGGGGTGAATTTGGGAGTGTTGGCAGTGTGAAATTTTTCTCCACTCTGTACAGATTCCCTGGCCGTGTCGGTATAGGTGTCGCATTGGTTGCCATATTGAGTCTTGATCATAGGATTGAACTCTGCCTGTAAGATGAGGTTGTCACCCAGTGATGCCTCTGTAACTATGAGGTCCCAAGAGCATATCTTGCCTATAACATGTGGGTAGGTACTTTTGCTACATCTCTCGTTTCATCTTATAAATTAGGTTGTGATTTTGTTTTCCTCTTCCCGATATTGAAGAAGCTTCAGATTCTCCCACTACAGAGATGCACCATTCTTCAACTTAATGGCGGCTAGTTATATCATTATGTCGTGTGGGATGTCCCTCTACTCAAATACCCATTTCACTGCTTGGATCACTCTATGAATTCTTCTGGATTTCGACTACCATCAAAATACGGTAAATCCATCTTTACATCCCTAGTTTTTAATGCTAAATCTTGGGGCAGTGGTCTTCATCCTTGCGATCTGATGAGTTACAGTTGTGGTTTTGAGTGACCTTTCCGTAGTCTTTTTTCGGAGGCGGCAAACTTCTGTTGCAGTTGGAGGATTTTCCATAAAAAGCTCTTGGACATCTCGTTGTGGATTTCTTATAAGCGACATTGTGTCATTCTCTTCTTATCAGGTTTCCGACTCTTGTCTCATTAGTGGTGTGGTAAGGATTTTGGTCTGTGGGGTGCAAGGGGATTATGGGGGTGGTCTTGAGTCGGAAATATAGTTTTCCGGGGCTGATGTGCAAAATCATTAAGGGGAAGTGTTTTGGGTGAAGATTGGGTTAGATATTGGTGGATTTATGTAATTTCAGAATAAAATCAGGGTTAGGCTAGCTTTGATACCAAATCATACAAGGGTTAACCGAACAATAATAGAAAAAAAACCAATATTATTGCTGAATTCAAATAGGAATTTACAACCAAAGTATTGGAAATATGAATTTGCCACAAACACGACACGATACCCGTGATTAGGGTGAATCTAAGGTGGTGGTGGGGGCTGTTAGTGGCATGGGAAGGCTGTGGTGAGATGGGGAGGTTTAGCAACTGGTGGGTATGGTAGGGAAACAGCAGTTGCTTGCTGTCATGACAACAACAAGCAGGAGCGACGGGACAACTGCTGAAAACAAGAAGACAATGGCGACTTGCTTTCCCGGTGCGACAACAAGTAGGGAGGGCTGTTGGAACAACATCAAGGCTACAGGGAGGCGGATCTGAGCGGTTGCTGTGAGAAATGGTTGGCTAGGAGTGATGCAGGGAGGATGAGGTAGGGAAGAG
The DNA here is from genome assembly GCA_002079205.1 of Phalaenopsis hybrid cultivar. Lineage (NCBI taxonomy): Eukaryota > Viridiplantae > Streptophyta > Magnoliopsida > Asparagales > Orchidaceae > Phalaenopsis > Phalaenopsis hybrid cultivar. Next base: position 60,367 of record JXCR01139698.1, on the reverse strand, counting down.
CGGTTGGAAAGGGGAACACTGTAGGGAAATCAGCTAGGCCAGCTGTTCTGTGGCGGTTTTAGCAGGGCAGACGACATGGAGAGACGTGGGAAGGATGGGGGAGGGTAGTGGGAATGATAATCATCACCTTGAGAATGAGATGCAACCGAAGCACCACTCGACTCTTGGATACAACCCTAGATAGGAAAACTGAGATGCTGACTGTTGTCCCGAACAAACACGACAAAAAATGACATCTAGTACAACAAAAGCAACATATATAGACCTAGGGTAACTCCCCCTCTGTCGGGTGGCAATCCCACGACAAGGGAGGGTCGATCGACCATCAAATTTTTTGTATTGAACCGGTCCAAGCAGCTGTTGAGGGCACTTGTTCAGGCAAGCCATGAGACCATCGGGCCAGGCAACCCATGAGGCCACCGGTTCAGGCAGCCCCTGGATGCTTGCGTTCCGTCCAGACGCGGGGGATGCCTGCATCACTATCATTCTAAATATAGCCTTTTTCTTTCTGTCTGATTCAATTTGATTTACATTGTCAATAATTCTTAAAATTAGACTGATGCCAAGCCAAGCCAACAAGTTTACCAATTATCAACTTAGCTTGCTTGGTGGAGCCGACACTTGGGTAGATTTCAACAATTTTCATTTTAAGGCGCCTATTTGAAATGAACCAAAATTAAACTTGAAAAATTAAGCTCAACTGACAATGAGGCAACCTATGAAGATGGTATAAAATCTTTTGCCATGTGGTTTAACCATCTTACAAGGAGAAATTGATTCTCATAAATTGCACTTGTGTGATTGTGTGTCATGGACCATGGCTTCTCAACAAGTGCCATACAACAACAAATATTACTATTATCTTGCATGCTCATGATATATATTTTATGATTAGGCGTGGGTTTGACATGCTCTTGGATAGTTAAGTTGGTTATGCGATGTGTTTAGGGTGGGTCTCTTAGAAGCTCTAATTTGTAGTTGGATAGCTTTGGACCTTTGAACTAATTTTAATACAAATTGGCCAAGCCAAACCGCCATACCTTCATAATTAATATGCTTGTACCTTTGAACAACAATCATGGTTGCTTGTACACTTTGGCCCTTTTATATCCAATAAAAATTTTGAAACTTAATTTGAGAGAATACATATTTTGACATGTTATCACTCTATTTTAATTGAGGTATTAGATAGTAGGTAATTTATAGTTTTTGATCAAACTTTATTGACATTATGATTAAGCTCTTTTTTATTGGTTTGTTGGGTCCATTAGATTGTCTTGAGATTACAAAACTATAAGATCTTGATCGATTGACCATCCTGCTGGCCCTTAAAAGAAAATCTAAGAAAAGAAAGAGAAAGGAAAATAAAATAAATGAAAATCCTACTCCCACTGAATTTATATTTAATAATTGTTCCCACACTTCTTCGTTAGAACTCTTTATTCGAGTCAGGATGTAACTGCACCTGGGAATAGTCCGAGTCCTTAGAAGCCACTTTTTTACTTTGCTCAGAAACAAGACCGAAGCCTTTTTATGTTCATGCCGAAAGCCAAAGCAGAGCATAGGCTCATGATTTCCTCCTTGCTTGCACTCGTAAGCCGCAACCCTGCCTTCCTGTTTGCAAATCGAACCCCTCAATTTCCTTTGGTTACATCGCTCGAGCCTTCTTGCCTCTTCTTGATTGCAAGCTTCACGATACAATCACAGATAGGGCTAGTGAGGAAATCATTGTTGTACAAAAGCCTTCTTGTGCCCTTTCAGGAAAAGCAATGACGGGATCTCGACGTCCAAAGACCTTCAAAATTCCCATGTTCAATTCTTCTGTGCCAGAGAAGAGTCACATCGCGATGGTGGCCTACAGAGAAACACAAAACTTCTTAGCTAGGGCTGGCAGAGAAGTAACGATTGGATCGTGATGCATAGAGACCTCTAAAATTCCTCTTTCTCCCAATATCTGAAGTTGAAGCTGATGTCGTACTCCTTACTCGAGGTTGCCACCTTCCACAGTTCCTTTTTCTATGTATTCTTGTGGCACAACAAAGTCGAAAAACCATTCTTTCTTGTTTGAGATTGAAATTAGAGAAACAATCTTGACAGACTTTCTTCAATTGTATTTCCCTTTCTCTCTCCCAAATTGAGCTACTTGTGCTTTGTTTTCGCAAATAAGCACATTATAAATCCTTCTTTGTTGCTTGCCCTCTCTTACTTACGTGAACCATTATACCCTTTCATATTTGTAAGCCTAGCCACACAAAATAAAGCCAATTCTGCCCTCTCCTTGATTTACTCCCTCTCACATGCAATCCCAAGCCAAAACATCTCTTCTCTTGGTGACAAAAAGAAAAAAAAAAGAAGAATTCTGTTATTTTTTAATATAATATATATTACNATATAATATATTATTATATAAATAATATATGTAATATATTATTATATAAAAAAATTATATATATATATATATATATATATATATATATTAAATTTTATAATAATCAAAGGAATAAAGAAGAGAGGGAAAGAAGAAAAGAATTATGTGGTAATTCATTAGCCTGTTGATAACATTTTGCCGACAACATATCCATCTCACTAATAAAGGTATAAATAAGGAAATTGGGCTCACATTATTTTTATGCCGGATAATCGAAGACTTCCTCGCGTCTTATAGACCGCTAGATTAGAAGATTCTATCGGGTTGTAGTGGCACAATACCGACTAACACATCTTTTAGAAGCTAGCCAAACATATACCCTGATGCAAACCCCTAAATAGGGCAATGTCGGGAGGCTGCCAAAATTTGTTGTGACTTTGGACTTGCAAAAATGACTTAGTTTGGGGGTAAGTTTGACTTAAATGTGAATTAGCGTAAATTGAGGGCTAAGCTTGACTTAAATAAGAAATAATACAAATTGGGGAGCTGGGCTTGACTTAAGAGTTTCATAAAATTTGGACTAAGCTTAAGACATGAATGCTATTTTTAATTGCTAAAATGAAGACCTAACTTTTCAATTTCGGCACCAAATTTGTAATGTATATGCTAGCGAACAAAAGATAATTTTAAAGTAAAAAAAAGAAACTTTGTGTGCGATCCATGTATGCATTTCAAATTCTAAATAATTTTAAATTGTGGCTTTTATTCTTCTAAGGGTCCGTTTGGGGCAGCTTGTGCGTTTCAGGATAAGCTGCTTATCCTGAAATGCGGCCCGCGGGCTGGCCGCAGGGGTCAACCCGTGGCCTGCGTTTAGTGTAAAAACCCAAACACAGTTTCAGATAAGTTGGCGAAACGCGCGAACCAAATGGCACGGCGACGTTTTGAAAATGTCACCCGCACTTATAAGCTGCCCCAAACGAACCCTAAGTTTTTGGCTAATATTTTGTCTCAAAAGATGTTTGAGCAATTTAAAATATGCATTTGTTTTATATGAATGCTTCAACTATCATATTGTGTCTTGCAATAACATAAAATATTTTGTGCTTGCTTGTTGTAAATATATCAAGCATCATATTATAATATCTTAAATGACATCAAATATTATGAACATATATATATATATGTGTCAATATTCGTATAAAATTCATAATGAGTATGTTGAAATGTGTGCACTATTATAAAATTATAAAATTTCACGAGCCTCTTTTTTAATAGAACAGAGTTGTAAGTCTCACTCAATTAGTTTGATCCTCATAAAAACTGAAACTGATGAGTTTAATAATTTTAAAATAAATGTCCAAATCATAAGTATAAGAATTAGCAAGTCCAAGTCATCTAGCCTAGGCCTCCTAGTAAGGATTAGAGTCGACAAGACTAGCTTTTTAAGGATCAAATAAATTTCAAACATAAGCGTTTTTAAATGTCCAAATTGTCAGTGATGACGAGATGATAGAAAATTTCAACAGAATGTGTTTATTTTTTAAATCAAAATTTTTAAAATAATCAACCAATTCCAACTTAAAATTAATCACTTAAAAGACTTAAAAATAAACTCTATCCACCATCCGCAACATTTTGTCGGGGTGAGATATTTAATTGATTTCAATTCACAAAGAACGAATGTCATATCAAGTGTATACTATATTCACACTCGAAGTGATTTCGTGCCAGTAAAAATGTCGCCCGAGCCCTCTGTCTGCATAGTTTGGCTCAGAGGCTCCACAAAAGTAGCAGTTATAATCAGAGCTCTTTGACCGGGTGGTTGCCATCAAATGACACTGTTTTATTACGTCATAGCTGCAACCCATATGTTCTCTAAAGATGGTTCTACTATTTGAGTTTTGAACCATAAGAGCATAAGTGATTGACATAAAGTTTTATGTTAGTTAAAGTTGACATAAAATTATCTCCTTGGATAATTATTCACCCCCAATCTATAAGGGTCTTTTGGATGACACAATCTATGGTCGCTGATAAGGTTCTTTCAGTTAGGTTGGGATGTCAAAAGCATGGAATCTTGCTCAGGTTCGTCATAATTTCTCCCACCATTTGCTTTAAGCTCTAGGTGATAAATTTTACAACTTAAAATCATATGTCTGCCACTAATATATATTAAATATTTAATGTTTAATGACTAGCTTTAATCAAAAGTGCCTCCTGTTATTGGAGGGTAAATTAACCATAGGGGTTTTCTCCTATAGAAAACCTTGAACCCTAGTTCAAAAAGTCCTTAAAAAATGATGGCGAAATCTCTAGATAGTGTCTTTTCATTAATTTTATGTGCCTTCTAAAAATTTAATTCATAATTTAACACTAAGCTCTCGACAAGAGTCTAAGGTGTCGAAACTTTCGAAGCCCATAGATTTTTAGTGACTCTATTGGGTAAACTTTCTATTTTCATCTTTGGCTAGTCATATATTCTCTATAATTACAACTTGAAAATGATAAAAGATAAATGAAAAAGTTAAACTTCTTTCATTCATTATAATTACTCATGAAGCTTGAGTGAATTCTATATGACGAGCATTAGCGTATGTCCAATGGGTTTCATATCATGAAATTTGCCACTAGAAGGTCCCAACAGTAAAATAAAGTGTCTGGTGAGTATCAAATTACCCTTGGATCTTAATTCGAGAATCTACTATTAAAAGGTCCTAACAGAGAGAAATTATGGCTTGTGAGCATTGGGATGTGATATTTGAGTTTCAAGTCTAAATATTCACTATTGAAAGGTTCCAACAGAAATGCAGGAATGTCAATGAAAAGAAATTTATTGAGATTGAATTTGGGAAGAAGATATTGCTACGTGTAATTATCATAGTAGTTGAGACCCTAAATAGTTCTCATGTTCTCTAAAGATCATAACACTCTTTCATGGGGAATCTCACTATTCATGGCCACTATCCAACTCAGTGGTATAGAGATTTCATCACTGATGCCATGACCAGTGTTGTATTTGTTCAAAGCTACATCAAATTGGCTTGGACAGAAAACTATTTAGAAGACGAGAATGGATAACATTAAACTCAAATCTTAGCAACTATTACTTGAACAACCGATCATTTAGTAAGCTTCAGTCTAGAAAGCGAGTATTCAGACCTGCAACCATTTTAAAAGTCTATAATGGGTTAAAATGAATAGCTCTACGGATCCTTTCTACTATAAATAAGTAGCTTGAAATGTTGTCTGCTAGAATGCGCATGGTTTAGAAAGTTGCCAAAGAAAGGGACTTGTTGAATAAAATGTGTAAAAAAGTTTATGGTGATTGAAACAATGACATTTCAGTTATGAATCTGCTAGGTGTCATATATTATGACAACTCTAGATTCATGAATATGAAATGATTTGAGAAGGATGATTTGGTATGACATCTGATTTATGCTTTCAGAGACCCACCATTAATATGATCATTCAAAGTTAAATTTTGAAGAAAGGCTCATTGATGAATCTCTTAATGATTGACACCTTGGAAAGCCTACCAAGGGACCCATTGTTAACAAACATTAACCCCACAGGTGGAGGGGTTATTTAATTCATGCTAGTAGGATATGGCTCTGGTCATTCCTCCTAATATATCAAAGGAAATCAGATAAAGATGTATCTTTAATTATCATAAGCTGAAGGATTATCAAATTCAAGCTAAGAGAGAAAAATTTTAGCGAAAGGGTCATCGAAGGTAAGATAATTATTTCTCAAAAAAGAATTTTTACAGAAAATTTGATTTAATTTAGAAGATCTTTCTGTCATCGAGAAGGAATATAGGGAGGAGACTGTCGACTCATCGACCTAAATAGTCAACGATCAATGTTAGCAATTAGTCAAAGCTGTTATCAAAGTTTCTTTCAGGAAAAGAGTAATGTATGCCTTATTCTAGTATGAGTGTAATACTTCATTATAAATTATCTTATGATATAAAAATATATTTCTAAGTTATCACAAAGTTTTCCACTGAAAATAGGGCTCATTTTTTTTAGTTTATTTGGGTCAACACCGTGCCCTTAGCCTAAATCCCAAAAAATACCCAACCATTATTGGAATTTCTTTTGCAAGATAGTGGACATTCTCAATCATCTTGGTCAACATTGTTCTAAATGTTGAGATCTCCAGACATATCTCCAAAGTACTAAAATCACCCATTTGCTAAACAAAGGGGACAACCATTCGAGATGGCACCGAGCTCAAGTGAAAAGACGATCATTTAGATTGACATTGAGTTCTTGGCCGAGATCCTTAAATGCATTGTAAATTCAAGTCATTTCTTTTTGCTAGTGAGCGACAAACATCATAATGACTTATTTGCATTCAAGTTAACATCATCCCCAAAATTGAGACGATTGGGAGCCTTACACTAAAGTCCCTTCTTTATTAGACGGCGGGGCGGTCCTCTTTTTGGTTTAACATCATGCTCTTGGTCGAGATCTCCAAGTAACTCGGATGACATCTTGCTTTATGCCGAGATCCCCTAGAAAATGTCAAGTTGTTAATAATAAATTTATTTTCAATTTAACAATTCAAAAAGAACAAGTTTCAAATAAGATGTATTAGGCGATTCTAAAGGTCAGAGGTTCGTCTTTAAAACTAGCTAAGATTTTAAACGTCAAGCAAGAAAATCTGTGAAAACTTACAAGCTTTAGCCAGTTAAGTTAGAGAAGCATAAACCATTTTCTATTTAAAGTCAATGACTCGAACGATGGCTGGACTCAACAAACCTAGATGTCACTGAGTTGTTACTTTTTCTCTTCACACAAGCCAAGAACGTAGTGAATAGTTCTGTTTGTCAGTCTAACGATGATAAAACACAAGTCTATTTAATGTTCAGGTCGACTCAGATCAAGGTCAGACTCAACAAGTTATGATGTGACCGAATTGCTGACTTTTCTTTTCACTGGACAAGCCAATATCACAGTGAAGAGTTCCGTTTGTCATTCTGACAATGACAAAACATAACTTTTTACTGCTCAAGTTTAGGACTCAAATGGAGTCCGAACTCATTAAGCCAAGTTTGACGAAGTTGCTAACTTTTCTCTTCACTTAACATTCCAATATCGTAATAAAAGTCCTCATTAAGCCAAGTTTGACCGAGTTGCTAACTTTTCTCTTCACTTAACATTCCAATATCGTAATAAAAGTCCTATTTGTCAGTGTAACAACAACAAAAACACAAGTCTATCCAACTTAACGAGGTCAAATGATCTAGATTCATCAAATTTTGTCACCTGATCTAAGAATCAAGACAAAAATTAAATGAGATGATCCTTGCTTATGGAGACATCAAGCCAGCCTTGACATGAGCAACTTTCTTCAATAGGTCTGAACAATTATTAAACACCGACTGAATGAACTTCTATTTTCTTCAACAATTTTGATTAAGTGTGAAACATAAAACCAGAGAAGCTAGCTCAAGCTTTGTATCAAACTCAAAGTTGGCATCGAATTTTTCTTTGCTTAGATAAAATGATTGCATATATTTATTCAGATTGACATCGAGTATAGTTAGTTAACATCAGACTTCTTCTTGCTATTAAGATAAAGGGCCATTTATTTGATTTGGATTGGCATCAAGCCTTAAGCCGAGATATCCCAATATGCTCTTTCATTATCTGGGTTGACAATGAACTTTAAGTTAAGAATCCCAAATATATTTTAAGTTTTATCATTTGGGTTGATATAGTGTCAATTTTTTTTTTATTGGTGCCAAAATTATACTCAATCAATTTGAGAAAAAATAAATATATCTTCAAGCACATTACAAACAAGATAATTTCAAAAGTCTGAGGTGCATCTCTCAAATTTGTCACAACTCTGGATTCAAATAAGAAAATTTTGAGCTCGTATGCTTTTACATATTAGGTTGGAGAAGCACAAATTTATTTACAGCTCAAGTCCAGGACACAAACAGGTCCTTAAGGTCAAACTCAGCATGCCCAAATATGACCGAGTTGTTGATAGCTTTCTTCACTCAACAAGCCAAAAAATCAGTCGTAAGAAAGAATATCATATTTTGTTCATCTAATAACACTAATTGTCTTACTGAAGCTTTTCTAGCTTGATAAATTTATTGATTTAAATCAGGAGATTTTCTCAACTGATTGAATAAGGAAAAACAAAATAGATGTCCTCGATTGTGAATTGCAGATAGAGGAATTATCAAATTTATGTCAATAGGATATGATTATGGTCATTATTCACTTCCTAGTTAGTTTAGAACGCTGAAAGATGGGTTATCAATTGTATTCCAGCAGGAGTCAATTTTAGTGGGTCCTCGCTCTCCCGTACAACCTGTTAATCGTTCAAAGAAAGTGTAAGTGTAAAGCGATTTTAGAAGATCTTTTTGTAAGCTCTTTTGCAAAACAAGACATTTTTAACCGATCATAAAATCCTCTCATAAGATGTGGGGCATTTTTTTTAGTTTTTTTGGGTTAGCATCGTGCTGAATGTCGAGGTCCCTAAGTATGTTATATTAGACAATGGGCTTATTTTTTTGAGATTGACAACAAATTTATGCTTAAGATCATAAATTTATGGCTGTGATTCCCAACAAAAAGGATTGACTTCATGTTTAATATTGAAATTTTGTTCCTTTTGGATTGACATCGTGCTTTAATGTCAAAATCCTCAAATATTTACTTAAGAATTTTGCTATCAAGCAAAATATGTGTGATAAACTTTAGAAAGGCAATAATTTTCTCTTTGGTTAACTAGGATCTTTAAGTTTCAACTGAAATGACTTCGAGATTTGTAAGATTTAATGAGTTAAGTTGGAAAGATACAAGTTCTACAACTGGTCAAGTTTATGGCTCAAGTCAATAAAAAATGTCAAACTCAACAAGCCCAAAATTTGGTCGAGTCACTGATAGCTCGCTTCACTCAATAAACCGTAAAATAAGGCTTCTTACTCAACAGTCCATAAAAGCGGTTGTAGTAGAATAACCACCATCTTGTTAGTCTAATGAAGGGAGTTGTTTAGTTCCCAAACTTATCCAAATTGATGAGTTTAAGTGATCCACACTAGAGCCTATTTCAACGAATTGAAGGATAACAAAAAATCCCCAAGTTTATAAGTTGAAGCTTTTTAAGTTGAAGAAGCACAAGTTCGTCATAGTTCAAGTATAGAATTCAAACGGTTAAGAAGTTCGGACTCAACAAATTCAAATCTGACCAAGTCGCTGACAACTCTCTTTACTCAACAAGTCAAAAACAACAAGTTCGTCAAAATCAAGCTGGGCTCAAAGTCCTTTTTAAAGGAAGAAAGTCTAAGTCCTTCTAAAATACCCGAGCAAGCATAAAGCACAAGCCAAGGAGTATCTCTTCTCCGAACAAGTTCGTCAAAATAGAATGCATAGGATCGAAGAAGTTAAACCAAGTTCATTTAAAGCTCGAGATTGAATTAAAGGAATTCAATTATCAACATGTTTGATAAAGAACCAAGCACAGGACCGACAATCTCTTACCGCTGACTCAACATAAGACTGAAGGCTAGGTGGTATGCATTTCTTCAACAAGTTCATCAAAGTGCAAAGCTAGGACCTAAGGTATGCACACTCACCTGACAAGTTTGTAGAGAAAATTTAGGTCTATTCCTTCAACAAGTTTGCTAAAGCATAAAGATAGGGCTGGAAGTATTTCCATCCATCTGACAAGTTCATAAAGACTATTCAGATCATTTCCTTCATCAAGTTTGCTAAGGTACAAAAAATGACATATGAAATGAGGATAAAAGAAGCTTTGAATTTTCAAAATATTGAAATTTTGAAATAAAAAACTTCATATAAGTCTGTTAAAGCAGAAAATAGTGTGTTGAAGAAGTTTGATGAAGCACCAATCACATGAACACTAGACTTTTCATCATCGACCAAATAGAAGCCTGAGAGCTAGGTCACGAACATTGATTCTTCCACGAGAAATATGAGAGAACTTGAGTAATAAAAAGGGGAAGAAGAAGAAATAAAGTGAAAAGCTTTCATTAATACAATGATAGGACAACAAAACTCTCAAGATATAATGAACAAAATACAACATATGACAAGAGGTGGATTTGTAAAAGTTGAAGATGTATTATGATCTCAGTAAAGGTCTGGTACTCTGTTTTTGACCTCGGTGGACTCATAATGATCTCACTTTATGCTCATATTTTTTAGCACAATGCTTCAAGAAAGACAAAAGATAGTCTCACCCAGGTCAACGACTATAACCACTCTTTTGAGGCTATTGGTGCAGCTATACAGAATTTCGATCCTGTTCTAAATCTTAGCAAATGAATCCATACTATAGAAGCTGTATAAAATCTGGTATTTGCAGGCAGTGAGTCCATCAAGTTAGTGTCGATAACTCCATTTATAATTGGTCGTCTATCATAAATTGTAGCTTGAGAATAGCCATATTGGAAAGCCACTATGCTAGCTTGATAACCTTTCAATATGACCGAATAACCAAACCTATAACATAGCCATTCGGGTCGTAAGCTAATAAAATATTCTGTCACTAGCAATAGCAACACTTGAGAGAGTAAAGTATATTTTCCCTTGTGGTCAATACAATCAATCATTATCAATCTTAAGGAACCAATCTGGAAGGCTATCTATATTTGACTGATGAACGAGAGAAAACCTGTTTGTGACCAAATGAGATGCAAAGAACAAACACAACGTCCTCGTTCTAGTGTGGAAGATGCTTTCAATAACTAAAGAACTATAGGAAAACCTCTATGAAAGGGCATTCTTCACATAAAAATGCTCATTGGATGTGAATATGAATCCATGCGCATAAATATTGCCAGGGCAATATAACATTTGTAGCAATAGAGAATTAGATTCTAAAATGTGCTGCAAAATTTTATGTATCTGTGCAAGTACTATAGGAGCCAAAGAAAGATGATCTCCTTGTGAAAGATGGCTAGCAGCTAGCAATATATCGGAACATACAAATTCAACTCTAGTGGGAACATCAAACGTAGATAGTCAAGTTATAAGGAATTCTGCTAGAAATAGCTCATCACATGTACCTAGCCTAGTTAAAGGTTAATGATCAACTTGTAATAACGACTCAATATATTCTTCGAATTGATGATCACATTACTGTAACCATAATTAAAAGTATCATACAATTGTGCTGGATTATTTCATGAGTTATCATTGTTTCGAAAACTTTGAATTCACACATTTACAGAAATTGTAGCTTGTTTTCGCTTGTGTAGTTGTGTTGCATTCTAAGTTTGACTGTAATGGTTTAGAAGTTCAAGATAAACTGGTGGTCAGATTAATTTGCCTCATCGATTGCCATTGTCAGATGATTGCTTGCGACAAAGTTCATCATCCAGTGGAACATACTCCTCGTTTTGGTGACTACAAATTGGGAGTTTTGATATTGTTTGTAGATTCCATAAAGTAATAGCCAACTCAGGGCTAACACAACAGGTGTTTTTTCCTTAATCCCGTAACTCGATCAAATCACAAATCTTGGCGGAAGGCATCCTAGAAAAATCAAACATTGACGCAAACTGCGTCACAAATATATCTAGCCGAAGCAATATATCTACACACGGGACTGGGAACCTGATCCAAAGTTGAATTTCTAGGCCATTATGGTGCATTTGTCTGAAGTTGGTGATGATTCAAAAGCTTGCACTATTCTGACTGTTTAATTATATCATCAGTTGACTGTAAAATCTCACAAATCCCATGACTAGCTGTTTATTGGGTTGTACTCCCCAAATTTCAACTTAGAAGTGGTGATCCTCTTTGTAGGATCCTGAAAATTCAAAATCTTATGTTAAATCTTGAAGAATAGGAGAACGAATAAAAAATGAATCATAAATATCTCGATTCTTAAGCATATCATGGTGCAACTCGAGTCTGTTTCGAATATCTCCATCCTTTTGAGAATTAAGACTTTCAATGTATGCCCAAATACCGTTCTCATGGGGCTAGTCAAGTGACAGATCATGTGATTTCTTCTAGTTGAACATCTTCTATAATGAGAAGAGATGGCCAAGGGAAAATCAATGCAATATTAAATGGTCGAATCTACTTCATGTTAGGAGGCAACAAATATGTTCCACTTTAACTGCGCACCATATTTGTGTGGGGGTATTCGTTGACCCTAAAAATAAAATAAAAAGGAAGAAAGAAAAAGGAAAATAAAATAAAATTAAAATCTTACCCGCTGTCATTGAATTCCTATTTAATAACTATTCCCACATTTCTTCGTTAGATCTTTATTCCTGTTAGGATGTAACTACTCCATGGAGTAGCTCAAGGTCTTAGAATCCACTCCTTTCATTGCATAAAAACAAGGCTGAAGCCCCTTCTTGTTCAAACTAATAGCTAAAGAAAAATATTTGCTCGTGATTTCCTCCAAGCTCACACTCATAAGCCGCAATCCTACCTCCTGCCTCCCTGTTTGTAAATCGAGCCCTTCGATTTCTTTTGGTTATGCCGCTCAAGCCTTCCTACCTCTTCTGGATTGCGGGCTTTACATTGCATTTGTGAATATGGCTAACGAGGAAGTCAACGACGAGATTGCTACAGAAGAAGCCTCCAAGACCCTTCTTGTACCCTTCTGGGAAAAGCAATGACGAGATCGCAACATGCAAAGACCTTCGAAGTTCCCATCTTGTACCTTCAGCATTAGATAAGAGTCACGACAACATCGTAGTCTATAGAGACATTTGGAACTTCTTGGCTAGGGCTAGCACAAAAGTAACACGTGATTGTGATGCATAGAGACCTTCAAAACTCCCTCTCTCCTGTATCTAACGTTGAAGTCGATGCCTTGTTCCATACTCGTGGTTGCAGCCCTTAGTCTCTTTTTCGGTGTTCATGTGACACAACAAATCCAAAAAGCCCTTTTTTTATTAATTGAGATCAAAATTAGAGAAACAATCTGCAGGCTCTCCTTCAATCTTATTTCCTTTTGTTGCCCCAAATCGAGCATCTTCTCCTGCTTTGTTTTTCACAAATTAACACATTACATATTCTTCTTTGCTGCTTCTCATTTTTTATTCACGCGAACCATTGTACCCTTTCATATTTGCAGGTCATACAAAATAAAGCTAAGTCTGCACTTCTCCCAGATTTACTCTTTGCCACACATGCAATCCCAAGCCAACCTTTTCTTCTCATTGTAGCCCAAAAAAAAGAGAGTTATGTTATTTTTAAATATACTATAGATTATGTAGATTATATTTTATAAAAATTAAGACGGAAAGAATTATATGGTAATTCATTATCTTGCCGATCTCATTTTTCCAACAACAGTGCATTTCACAAGAAAATGTATAAAACAAGAGAAATTGGGCTCACATTATTTTTGTGCAAGGTAATCGAAGAGTTGTGTCATATAGGCCAGTAGATTAGAAGATTCTATTTGGGCGCAGTGTCTTACGATACAAACCAACACATCTTATAGAAAACTGGGCAGACAGATCCCTGATGTAGCCCCTTAAATAAGGATGACAACCAGGAGGTTGCTAAAATTTTATGGAGATCTTAAACTTGCAAAAATAATTTTGGTACTAAGCTTGACTTAATGTGAAACAATATAAATTGAGGGCTAAGCTCGACTTAAATATGAAATATCATAAATTGGGGAGCTGAGTTTGACTTGAATGTTTCATAAAATTAAGGCTAAGCTTAAAACTTTAATGATATTTTTAAATGATAAATTGAAGACTTAACATGCAAATTTCACCATCGAATTCGTAATGTCGGGTAGCGAACATAAGATGATTCTCTTTAAAGATTAAAATGTAACTTTGTGTGCGATCCATGCATGCATTTCAAATTCTAAATAATTTAAAATCTTACATTTGTGCTTCAAAGGTTTTCAGACTCTAACATTTTGTTTCAAAACATGTTTGAGTATTTTAAAATATGCATTTTCATCTTATGAATGCTTCGAATTTTTAATATTTTGAGCAAATAGACTGAATGTCTTTTCCTTTGCTTTCATCCCAATAAATAATAGTCTGTAAAATCTATTTTAGGTACATAATATTCTGTATAATCTAATTTAGGTAACTTAATTAATAAATATTCCTAATCTAAAAATTCAGCTAAAAAGAAAGAATCTTGTGCAAATATAATATTTCCTTATTTGCAACATTGCAAAAAAAGAAACTCTTTATTCTTTCTGATTTCATTTATTTCCGATTGATATCCTTCCTCAAATAGATGCTGGCTGTTCAAGAAACATCAATTTGCCGATAAGAAACTGATGACGCTGTCAAGAAAGAGTCTTAATAAATATATCGGTCGTTTGAAGATCAGAAGTGATATGGGGAAGATATATAACACCATCCTCATACGCTTCTTGAATGGAATGACAATCCACTTCAATGTATTTCGTGCGCTTATGAAAGACGGGATTAACAACAATCTGGATAGTGCTAGTATTATCTGCATGAAGAGAAGTAAACTCAAGCTGAGGAAAACCAAGCTCAACCAACACTCCCTAAATCCAAATGATCTCGGAACAAACAAAGGGCATAGCATGATATTCTGATTCAGTAGATGACTTAGACACTCGATCTTGTTTCTTTCTTTTCCAATAGTTTAAAGAGTTGTCGAGAAACATGCACCATCCAGTAATAGATCGACGTGTATCAGCACAACCAACCCAATTGAAATCACTATAGACTGTTAAAGTGATAGGAGACTCCACAGAAAAGAACAAACAACGATAAGTACCTTTCAAATACCAAACAATATGTCGAAGTGTAGCTAAATGAAGATTTATTGCACAACCAATGAAATATCAGGACGTGTAATAGTCAGATAATTGAGACTCCCAACCAGTTGTCGATATAAAGATGGTTCAAATAAAAGTCACCATCATTCTGTTAATATTTGACATTTATTTCCAAAGGAGTATCAGCAGAACGACCATCTTGAAGACCAGCCAAAGCAATGAGTCCCTTCGTATAGTTGTGCTGATGAAGAAAAATACCAGCGGGAGAAGAGTGAACCTCGAGTCCTAAGAAATAAGTTAATGACCCCGCTGAAGACGTTTCTATAGCTGAGAGATCAATTGATTGTCAAATCTTGTGATGACAATATCATCAACATAAACTAATAATCAAACAATTCATTTATCAGTCTTGCAAAGAAATAATACTGACTCATACTGACTTTGAATAAAAGAGAAGCTAAGAAGGGTATTGTGAATTTTTCAAACCAAACCCTTGGAGCCTGTTTCAAACCGTATAGGGAACGTTTGAGCTTACAAACATCATGTGAAGGTGTAGAAAACATGCCTGGAGGAGGAGCCATATAGACATCCTCTTTGAGATCCCCATGTAAGAATACATTTTTAACTTCCATCTGCTTTAAGAACCATCATTTAGATGTATCAGTAGATAACACCAGCCGGACAGTTGTCATCTTAGCCACGGGTACAAATGTTTCTTCATAATCAATCTCGTATTTCTGTCTATTGTCAAGAGCTGTCAGTCTTGTATCTGTCAAGAGAGCCATCAGATAGGAATTGAAGAGAATAAACTTATTTACAACTAATGGGTTTAACACTTGTAGGACATGAAACAATATCCCAAGTGTGATTGTCTAAAAGTGTCTGAAGTTCCTCTTGCATGACTTTGACCTAACAAATCTGTTTAGCAGCCTGAAAGTAAGAGGTAGGAACATTAGTATTAGTTAAAATTGCATAATACCCATTATATCTGGAGGACGGATACGCTGGGTTGATCGTCGAATACTTATTGGAGCAATTTTTGGATCAGCGTCGGGGAGGATTGAAGGTGAAGGGGGAAAACGTCGTGTGTAGACAATGTCCGGTTTGAACCGTTTATCTGCAAAAGAATTATCAAAATGTGGATGTATACTTGTATCTGATGTCGACACATGGTGCTAAAAGTAATATTCATGTTCAAAGAAAATCATATTTCGAGAAATATGTCATCGACTATTAATCGAATTATATTACACAAACCTTTATGATTAGGACTGTACCCCATAAATGAACATCGTACAAACTAAGCTGCCAACTTATGACGTTCATGAGCAAGTAGATGAACAAAACAAACACATCTGAAAGTATGTAGCATATGATAATTAGGGTGTTTATCAAAATTTTGATAGTAGGGAGACTCATATTTTAATTATCGAGATGGTAAACAATTAAGGAGATAAATTGCAGTAGATAAAACTTCAGTCCAAAATTTTGCTGGAATAGAAGATTTATTAGTAGTGTGCGCACGGTACCCAATAGATGTCGATTTTTTCGTTCAGCAACTCCATTTTGCTGCGGTGCATAAGGACATGAATGTTGTGAAATAATATCTTTATTATGGAGAAATGCTTGAAACTCATGAGACATGTATTTACTGTCATTGTGATACCGTAAGGATGCAAGCGGAGAACTGAGTTTCAACATATGTTAAAAATGTTTGAAATACAGTAAATATTTCTGCTTTGGGACGCAAAAAATAGATCTAAGTAAATCGATTGTAATCATCAATAAATGTCACAAAAAATCTATATTGAGCATGTGAAATAACTTGTATAATTCCCCAAATATCACTATGAATAATGTCAATATTTATTGACACGACCGTCTGAAATAGACAAAGGTAATGTCTTACTTTTTCAAGTTTACGAACAGAACAATCAACTATTAAACTCTTATATGTTGAATAAAAAACACCACTTTTAAGTAAATGTTTCAACACCATATCATTTGGTTGACTTAGCCTTTTATGTCAAATACCTGTCTTATTCTAAAAAACTGAAGAAGTTAATGACATATTATGAGGAACAATAAATTGTAATGGAAACAACCTGCCCACTTTAGTCCTCTTCGCTATCACCTTCCTCGACAACTGACCCTGCATAATATAATCATCACGAGAAAAATGTACGTCACAGTTATTAACCACAATTTGACCAACAGAGAGTAAGTTAGAAGATATTTTAGGAGAAATCATGACATGTCTGAAGGAAGAGTTAATATCACCAATTACCGTAATTAGAAATATTATTTCCATCAGCAACTTGAATATGTTCAGTACCCCTGTACGACCGTTGGTTATGCAATAAATCAGCTATAATATTCATATGATTTGTGGAGCTTGAATCAACAAACCAAGGAGAAAAAACGGAAGTAATAGTTTTACCTTTCTCTTGAAGGCCGGGAGCAAAAAAGACAGAAAGAATTATCTGTTAAACCATATCTGATGTGATAGCTGATTGATTATTTCCAATAACTGTGGATGTCGGGTTAGGATTGTGAGTGTCGGATACCGTGGCATGAAGTGCTTGTAGTTTGCGGTTTTGGTGTCGTGTAGGGCACTCCGTAAGAATATGTCCCTTATGCTTGCAATAAGTACATACCTTATTTTCACAATTTCATGCAATTTGACCAAATTTCTTGCAGCTGTAGCACTGCATTGGTCCTTTCCCTTTGGTCTTAGCAGCATACGCCATATTATATATTTCTGATGATCCACTTGTTATACTGATAGCAGCTTGTGTCGCCAATCTTTGTTCTTTGTGCAGTAATTACCCAAAATAAACATAAAAAAAAGGAACCAGATCTCTATTCAACAACCCAACTCAAGCAATTTCAAATTCATATCTGAGTTTCATTAAAAATTGATCACGATGACTTTCTTCATGAATAGCTTGAAGACTAGCTAAGTTCTCCTTTGACACCTTAGCACAGATAATGGCAGTATATTCGCTCTATAAATTTAGAAAGCCAAAATAATATTGTTCAATTGAAAGATTACCCTGACTATAATTACTCGTGTCAAGTTTCAATTGAAAACGTTTCGCTGACTTTTCTTGATTATAAACACGCTTCAAGTATTCCCACATTTCTTTAGCTGTGCGAAAGGATCGTAAATTATTCACCATATGAGTCTTAATAGATCCCAAAATCCAGGAAACAATCCGAGCATCCATTGCTTCCCATTGACCAGAATCTTTTGCCTCAATAGGTGTTGGAGAAGACCCATTAATATGACCTCAAAACTCCTTCCTTTTTAAGAACATTCTGAGCTAAAATTCCTATACGACATAATTCTTTCCTGTAAATCTGATAGCTAGAATTTCAAAAGACATTCTAAATAGAATTGTCGTTGATCGAAATCAACCAGAAATAAAAGAAACACAAGATATCCAAAAAAAATCCCAATCATTAATCTAAATCAACCTAAGAGATTCAAAAAATCGTGCGCTGCTTTAAATTAGGATAGGAGTCCGAAGCTAAAGCTAAATCCACGATCCTTGAGTGCGACGATCTAGGAAGTATATCGGTGCTAAAATACGCTGACTATACCAAAGTCTAAGATACAGCCGATGCTATCAGAGGAGAAGCAGACGAAGTGAGCCAAGTGGACGAGAACAGACTAGAAGCAGTTAAGCGGTCAAGTGGCAGTCGAACTCGAACAGATCGAACGGCAGTCGAGCGACAAACGAACAACAGTCAAACAGATCGATCAGTCGAGTGGCTGTTCGGGCACTCGAAAAGATGAGCGGTCGAGCGACACAGAGGAAGTAGTTAGGGCATACGATGATTTAGGCGAACAGGACGATCTCTTCAGGCGAAGTAGACGACTCCAGAGATTCAAATCCTAAATATTTGACGTGTCTCTGATACCATGTAAATATTTTTAGCAAATAGGCTGAATGTATTTTCCTTTGCTTTCATTCCAATAAATAATAGTTTGTACAATCTATTTTAGATACATAATATTCTGTATAATTTATTTTAGGTAAATTAATTCATGCATATTCCTAATCTAAATATTCAACTAAAAAAAAAGAATTTTGTGCAAATATAATATTTCCTTCTTTGCAGCATTGCGAAGAAGGAAACTCTTTATTCTGCCTGATTTCATTTATTTCTGATTGATACAAATATCATATTGTGTTTTGTAAGAACATAAAATATTGTGTTTGCTCACGATAAATTCATCAAACATCTTGCTATATTATCTTGAACGACAAAATATTATGATCATTTATGTGTACCAACATTCATATAAACTACATAATTTGTGTATGTTGAAACGTGTGCACAATGTCAATTATAAATCTGCTTAGTACGCCTTGTCTATAGGACAAGGTTTTAAGTCCTAACCTACTAGTCTGATCCTCTTTCTCATAAAGATTGGATTTGTCGAGTATAATAATTTTAAAATAAAATTCTAAATCATAAGTATAAGAATTTATAAGTTTCAGCCACGAAGTTCGATCCTCTTTCTTGTAATGACGAAGTTGACAAGAGTAATTCTAATGATATTCAAGTGATTAATTTGAAATAAATTTCAAACATAAATGTTTTTAAATGTCCATATCTTCGATGATGGCTGAGTTTGCAGAAACTTTCTACTGAAGGTGTTAATTTTTTAAACAAAGATTTTTAAAGTAATCAACCAAAATATTTCGAATAAAAAATAATCACGTAAAAGATAATGTAATCTTCATAGATTCTCCCAAACACTTTGTCTGGGCTGAAAAATTTTTAAGTGATTTTAATTCACAAAGAATGAATGCCATATTGAGTGTATTACTATATTCATACTCAAAATAATTTAAGGTTAGTATGAATGTTGCTTGAGTCCTTTGTCTGCATGATTTGACCCAAAGAATTCAGAAAAGTAGTAGTCACGATCATAGCCCTCTGACCAGGTGGTTGCCACCAATGACACTATTATATTACAGTCACGACTGTAGCTTGTATGTTCCCCAACAGCTTTCTATCATTTGAGTTGCGAGTCATAAGTGTACAATTGATTGTCATAATGCCTTATGTTAGTTAAGACCGACTTAAATTTATCCACTTGAACAAACATCCACCCTAGATTTATAATGGTCTCTTAGACTACACAACCCATCTGGTCAATGACCCCCTCTGATTAAGTAGAACAAGGACTACGTGACTCGAGACGATGGTACCATGAGATCTTAATGGGGTTCGTCACCATTTTTCCCATCATTTGTTTTAAGTTCCAGGTGATAAATTTTAACAACTTAAAATCATATGGCTGCTGCTATTCTATGTTAAATACTCAGTGTTTGATGGCTAGATATACATAGATGCGCTCTTCCATTATCGGGAAGTGTTATTAACCATATGGTTTTGCGCCTATGGGAAACCTCAAATTCATATCAAAAGCCCCTTTAAAATGAGGGAAAAATCTCTAGGTAATTTCTTCTCTACTATTTCTTCTGCTTTCTGAAAATTTGACTTGAAACTTAGCACTAAGCTCTCAACGAGAGTTCGGGGTGTCAAAATTTTGGAGCCTACACATCCATCTCCACGGGTCCTCTTCGCTGATGAAATTTAACATCCAGAGTGCAAGGTTCTTAAATAATTGTGTTCTCCATATCATCTTAGAGATGCAATTAAACACTGGCACCTAGACCGTTGAGAACCTTAATCCCTCAAAATTAAAGTAAATTTGGTCATTTGTCTTCTGACAGTTAAAATCTAAGGGATTTTCAGTAATCACCCTTTAAAATCCCATCCCGCTCTTCTTGAAACTCCAAAAATTGCAATAGTAAATGCTGGAGCACCTGAGTATTTCAGTTCTAATAATCACAAGAGTATGTTGCTTGGTTCCGCCCAGTGCTAAATCTTCTGAATTGTTTCCCCCCTCTTCTACAACTTGACGATGAGCTAGTCCAACTTCCTCTACCATTAATCTTGGAGAAGTGTTATTTCTAGTATTGGGAATTAATTCTTTGATCATTACAAGCCACCTCCGTTTCTCTTACTGGATCTATTCATGGAACAGCTTGGTTATTCATGTCATATATATCTTATGCCCTGCTTTTTTTTTTGTTTTATGACATGCTTATCATTTTTTTAGGGTTGTCTTAGTCTTATTGTTGTTTACCCTTGTCTGTAAAACGGGATTACTACTAGTAATAGGTTTAGAATTGGTGAATGAGAATAATAGTGTTAAATTCTCTACCAAACAGGAGATTATTGCAAGAAAAATGAGAAATTTTGGTTTTTGCAAATGGTGTGGTGCTTTATAAAAAAACTTAGCACGCTAAGCTGTCTTGTACTTCTACTTTGGTAGAATAGAAGTGTTCATTCTGTAGCATTTACTACGACATCAATCTGTTGTTATATCTCTTACCTTTGAATGTTGATTTGTACAATTTGCCAACACTTTCCAAACCATGATGGTTTGTGCAAGAATACTACTGAAAATGTAAATTTTTTCATCTACCGATTGTTTATTTAGACCCTCCCGCTTAATTTTTTTTTTCCAGATTATTGACGAAGGACAAGGCTGGGAATGCCCAAGAGAGCCATATGAAGTAGAAGCTTGGTATATTTCTCTTCGCTAGAACACCATATGCCTTTTTTAGTTCTTTCTTTGATAAGTTATTGATGGCTTGTTAAATGTACTAATGCTGAGATGAAATTATTTTTATCAAAACCATCATGGTACTTCTATTCTCAGGATAACTGCAAAAGCAGCTAATGGCAACATGATCCTACCACGTATGAACAGTCCATATCACTTTACATTTGGTAAATCAGAGGTTCGTAAAATATTTTTCTCGTCAGTTTTTTATTTTTGTTGTTGTTAAATTTCTGAGGTAGCTTATACCAGGAAAGTTTAGTACGATCAGCCATAACTTGTACTGTGGATGATCCTTCTTGGATGGTAGATTTGATAGATTTTCTAAGTTCCATTATGATTTATTTTCTTAAGCTTCCCTTTTTTATCTTATTCTGACTTGATGTGCTGGCAAAAATTATTTATGTGCTTTCTATTTGAAATTTTATTATACTCTTTTGGGCTTGGAAAATTCGACGTTTGCCTGTATTGGGAATTTTGTATTTGGTATTCTGGATTAAAATTTTAGAAGACAGATGAAACAAGAGATAAGATACTACCTAGAAATTTTGCTCTCATTTTGCGAGAATATTTTAATATGGGGTTTGAGATTTCCATAAGTGCAAGCCTTTATGACTATTTATTCTTTCGATAATAGGAAAACACTTGTGATTAAGGCTAGTTATTTAACGCTGAATAATCAGCGTATATTAGAAGCAGACTAAGTATTTTATTATAAAAATTACTACTTTGAGGTTAAAGCGAATGATGGGGAAAATGATGACTAACCCAATCAAGATCCAATGATTTCGTCCTCCCATGTCATTACAATCTCTGATCTACTTAGTCATAAGAGGTAGTCAAGAGGTAGTCAAAACCTGATTGAAAGATTCTTGTCAGCGACCATGAGTTGCTTCGTCCAAGGGATCATTGTATATCTAGAATCTATGTTTGACTAAGAGGATAAATTTAAGTGAAGCTTAGCTAACAAAATGTTTTGTGCTAATCAAATATACCTTATTGTACGTGTATATTCTGGTACGAGAGAACGGGCAAGTGAGTGAGTGAACATTAAACATTAACTCACTCAACATTCTTGGATATTTGGAATTTAAACACTAAATTTGGTTTAGCACTTGCAGGTATTCAATTTCATTAAATTAGTGATGCAAAAAAAAATAATCTGTTGACTCTTTCTAAAAGATTGTCTTCTGTCTACTTGCAAGTTTGAATTGCAGATCTGATGGCGACATTTTAATTTTAAAAGCCCCACATTTGGATTTTTTTTTTCAACCGCTGAGTGCCTAAATTCGAATTTTAGAAGCCAAAATATAAATTATTTTTAAACCTTAAATGCTTAAATTTCAAGGCCCAAATTCATATTATTTTTAAACTTTAAGAACATAAAATTTTTTTTTTTTTTCAAAGGCCCAAACTTAAATACTTTTGCAAGTTTAAAGTTTTAAGAAATTTTGAATCATTTTTTTTAATTGAAATAATTCCAGACTTAAGTTAACTNCATTTTTTTTAATTGAAATAATTCCAGACTTAAGTTAACTTGCAATCCAAAATCACTCAAAATTATGGCAGCCTCCCGACGTGGTAGCCTACTCAATCATCTATAAAATATGCTCGTCAGTGTCGTTAGATATTACAGACGGGGAGCAAAGTAAATTATTTTTACGCACGGTCTATATGATTCTACAGATCAGTGTACCTGCAAAAAGGCAATCACAAGCGGAATTTTTCCTGAATAGGTACTTTAGTTTTTTTGAACGATGCTGTTTTGAATATGTACTTATTTTTTCTAGCAAGGGTTCTTAAAACCCCAAGTTTTTTTTAAAATTTTTCAAATGACAGAACTTAATTCCTCTGAATAGTTAAACGATCTTTCTTGAATGGATATTTTAGGAAAAATTCACCTCATGTCTTTGTTATACCTTTGCAAGCAAAATCAGAGATGCCGACACTTGGTGAAGCAATGAGATTGGCGAAGTAAAGAACATACTTTACAAAAATTATAGTATAAGAAATAATGTATTAAAACAAATAATAAAATAGCGATGCCAGGGTTTGGTGAAAGGGAAATAAGAGATCGATGTTCTTGGCTCTTGCTGGTTTTTAACAGAAAAGTGAGGGATCAAGAGCTTCAGTTTTGATCTTTGCGACATGGAGCGACGAAAGCAAACGAGTTGGGAGTTTCAAATGTTTTTGTTCGATATAATCTCATCCTTGGCTTCGGTTTTGTAGTGATCGCAAAAAGGTGGAAGGTTTTCGCCAGGTTGGGTTCGTGGAACTTGCTAACAAGAGACATAAGAATTTTGGAGGTCTTTGCATGCAACAATCCCATCATCGCTTCTCTGCAGGGTGATGAGAGCGTCAGTGTAGGCAAAGTCGGGAAGGTTGGGACATGTGTGCTACAGGTTTGAGATGGGAAGAAGGAACTTGTGGTGTGGCTAGGGCAGATGAACCTTGTGGCACAGGGAGAAGAAGTCAAATGGAGAAGACAGTGTGCGGAATAGGGTTTTGTGCTGGTAGCAGTGATGAGGGACCTGATTTCGTCTCTAGGAATAGAGGAGTCAAGGCGGATGAAGGAGACGAAAGCGAGTCATGAAAGAGGAGGCATTGTGGTTTTCATAATTCGTGTGTATATTGGTACGAGAGAATGAGCAAAGCGGGAGGAGTTATTATCTCTTAGTGCGGGGTTAACNCAAATCGAGCGGCAGTCGAGCGGCTGCGAACAACAGTCGAACAGATCGGGCGGTCGAGCGGCAGTTCGGGCAGTCGAACAGATGAGCGGTCGAGCGACACAGTGGAAGTAGTTAGGGCATACAATGGTTTAGGCGAACACGACGATCTCTTCAGGCGAAGCAGATGACTCCAGAGGTTCAAATCCTAAATATTTGACGTGTCTCTAATATCATGTAAATATTTTGAGCAAATAGACTGAATGCCTTTTCCTTTGCTTTCACTCCAATAAATAATAGTTTATACAATCTTTTTTAGGTACATAATATTCTGTATAATCTATTTTAGGTAACTTAATTAATGCATATTCCTAATCTAAATATTCAGCTAAAAAGAGAATTTTGTGCAAATATAATCTTTCCTTCTTTACTGCATTGTGAAGAAGGAAACTCTTTATTTTGCCTGATTTCATTTATTTCTGATTGATACAAATATCATATTGTGTTTTGTAAGAACATAAAATATTATGTGTTTGCTCACGATAAATTCATCAAGCATCTTGCTATAATATCTTGAACGACAAAATATTATGATCATTTATGTGTACCAACATTCATATAAACTACATAATTTGTGTATGTTGAAACGTGTGCACAATGTCAATTATATATCCGCATAGTACGCCTTGTCTATAGGACAAGGTTTTAAGTCCTAACCTACTAGTCTGATCCTCTTTCTCATAAAGATTGGATTTGTCGAGTATAATAATGTTAAAATAAAATTCTAAATCATAAGTATAAGAATTTATAAGTTTCAGTCACGAAGTTCGATCTTCTTTCTCGTAATGACTGAAGTTGACAAGAGTAGAATTCTAATGATATTCAGGTGATTAATTTCAAATAAATTTCAAACATAAATGTTTTTAGATGTCCATATCTTCGATGATGGCCGAGTTTGTTGAAACTTTCTACTGAAGGTGTTAATTTTTTAAATAAAGATTTTTAAAGTAATCAACCAAAATATTTCAAATAAAAATAATCATGTAAAAGATAATGTAATCTTCATAGATCCTCCAAAACGCTTTGTTTGGGCTGAAAATTTTTTAAGTGATTTTAATTCACAAAGAATGAATGCCATATTGAGTGTATTACTATATTCTTACTCAAAATAATTTAAGGTTAGTATGCATGTCGCCTGAGTCCTCTGTTTGAATGATTCGACCCAAAGAATTCATAAAAGTAGCAGTTACGATCACAGCCTTATGACCAGGTGGTTGCCACCAATGACACTATTATATTACGATCACGACTGTAGCTTGTATTTTCCTCAACAGCTTTCTATCCTTTGAGTTTTGATTCATAAGGGTACAATTGATTGCCATGATGCCTTATGTTAGTTAAGACCGACTTAAATTTATCCACTTGAACAAATATCCACCCTACATTTATAATGGTCTCTTAGACTACACAACCCATCTGGTCAATGACCCCCTCTGATTAAGTAGAACAAGGAGTACGTGACTCGAGACGATGGTACCATGAGATCTTAATGGGGTTCGTCTTCATTTTTCCCACCATCTGTTTTAAGTTCCAGGTGATAAATTTTAACAACTTAAAATCATATGTCTGCTGCTACTCTATGTTAAATACTCAGTGTTTGATGACTAGATATAATTAGATGCGCTCTTCCATTATCGGGAAGTGTTATTAACTATAGCGGTTTGCGCCTATGGGAAACCTCAAAACCCAGATCAAAAAGTCCCTTTAAAATGAGGGAAAAATCTCTAGATAGTTTCTTCTCTACTATTTCTTCTGCTTTCTGAATATTTGACTTAGAACTTAACACTAAGCTCTCAACTAGAGTTCGGGGTGTCAATTTCGGAGCCCACACATCCATCTCCACGTGTCCTCTTCGCTGATGAAATTTAACATCCAGAGTGCAAGGTTCTTAAATAATTGTGTTCTCCATATCATCTTAGAGATGCAATTAACCACTGGCACCTAGACCGTTGAGAACCTTAATCCCTCAAACTTAAAGTAAATTTGGTCATTTGTCTTCTGCCAGTGAAAATCTAAGGGATTTTCAGTAATCAACCTTTAAAATCCCATCCCGCTCTTCTTGAAACTCCAAAAATTGTAATAGTAAATGCTGGAGCACCTGAGTATTTCAGTTCTAATAATCACAAGAGGATGTTGCTTGGTTCCGCCCAGTGCTAAATCTTCTGAATTGTTTGTACTTAATGGACTTTCCCCCCCTCTTCTACAACTTGACGATGAGCTAGTCCAACTTCATCTACCATTAATCTTGGGAAGTGTTATTTCTAGTATTGGGAATTAATTCTTTGATCAGTACAAGCCACCTCCGTTTCTCTTACTGGATCTATTCATGGAACAGCTTGATTATTCATGTCATATATATCTTATGCCCTGCTTTTTTTTTTTTGTTTTATGACATGCTTATCATTTTTTTAGGGTTGTTTTAGTCTTATTGTTGTTTACCCTTGTCTGTAAAACGGGATTACTACTAGTACTAGGTTTAGAATTGGTGAATGAGAATAATAGTGTTAAATTCTCTACCAAGCAGGAGATTATTGCAAGAAAAATGCGAAATTTTGGTTCTTGCAAATGGTGCGGTGCTTTATAAAAAAACTTAGCACGATAAGCTGTCTTGTACTTCTACTTTGGTAGAGTAGAAGTGTTCATTCTGTAGCATTTACTATGACATCAATCTGTTGTTATATCTCTTACCTTTGAATGTTGATTTGTACAATTTGCCATCACTTTCNGAGTAGAAGTGTTCATTCTGTAGCATTTACTACGACATCAATCTGTTGTTATATCTCTTACCTTTGAATGTTAATTTGTACAATTTGCCATCACTTTTCAAACCATGATGGTTTGTGCAAGAATACTACTGAAAATGTAAATTTTTTCCTCTACCGTTTGTTTATTTAGACCCTCCCGCTTAATTTTTTTTTTCCAGATTATTGACGAAGGACAAGGCTGGGAATGCCCAAGAGAACCATATGAAGTAGAAGCTTGGTATATTTCTCTTCACTAGAACACCATATGCCTATTTTAATTCTTCCTTTGATAAGTTATTGATGGCTTGTTAAATGTACTAATGCTGAGATGAAATTATTCTTATCAAGACCATCATGGTACTTCTATTCTCAGGATAACTGCAAAAGCAGCTGATGGCAACATGATCCTACCACGTATGAACAATCCATATCACTTTACATTTGGTAAATCAGAGGTTCGTAAAATATTTTGCTCGTCAGTTTTTTATTTTTGTCGTTGTTAAATTTCTGCGGTAGCTTATACCAGGAAGTTTAGTACGAACAGCCATAACTTGTACTGTGGATGATCCTTCTTGGATGGTAGACTTGATAGATTTTCTAAGTTCCATTGTGATTTATTTTCTTAAGCTTCCCTTTTTTATCTTATTCTGACTTGATGTGCCGGAAAAAATTATTTATGTGCTTTCTATTTGAAATTTTATCATACTCTTGAGGGCTTGGAAAATTCGACGTTTGCCTGTATTGGGAATTTTGTATTTGGTATTTTGGATTAAATTTTTAGAAGACAGATGAAACAATAGATAAGATACTACCTAGAAATTTTGCTCTCATTTTGCGAGAATATTTTAATATGGGGTTTGAGATTTCCATAAGTGCAAGCCTTTATGCCTATTTACTCTTTTTGATAATAGGAAAGCACTTGTGATTAAGGCTAGTTATTTAACGCTGAATAATCAGCGTATATTAGAAGCAGACTAAGTGTTTTATTATAAAAATTACTACTTTGAGGTTAAACCTAATGATGGGGAAAATGATGACTAACCCAATCAAGATCCAATGATTTCGTCCTCCCAGGTCATCACGATCACTGATCTACTTAGTCATAAGAGGTAGTCAAACTAACCTGATTGAAAGATTCTTGTCAGCAACCATGAGTTGCTTCGTCCAAGGGATCATTGTATATCTAGAATCTATGTTTGTCTAAGAGGATGAATTTAAGTGAAGCTTAGCTAACAAAATGTTTTGTGCTAATCAAATATACCTTATTATACCGGTATATATTGGTACGAGAGAACAAGCAAGTGAGTGAGTGAACATTAAACATTAACTCGCTCAACATTCTTGGATATTTGGAATTTAAACACTAAATTTGGTTTAGCACTTGCAGGTATTCAATTTCATTAAATTAGTGATGCAAAAAAAAAAAATAATCTGTTGACTCTTTCCAAAAAACTGCCTTCTGTCTACTTGCAAGTTTGAATTGCAGATCTGATGGCGACATGNAGATAAGATACTACCTAGAAATTTTGCTCTCATTTTGCGAGAATATTTTAATATGGGGTTTGAGATTTCCATTAGTGCAAGCCTTTATGCCTATTTACTCATTCTGATAATAGGAAAACACTTGTGATTAAGGCTAGTTATTTAACGCTGAATAATCAGCGTATATTAGAAGTAGACTAAGTGTTTTATTATAAAAATTACTACTTTGAGGTTAAAGCTAATGATGGGGAAAATGATGACTAACCGAATCAATATCCAATGATTTCGTCCTCCCAGGTCATCACGATCTCTGATCTACTTAGTCATAAGAGGTAGTCAAACTAACCTGATTGAAAGATTCTTGTCAGCAACCATGAGTTGCTTCGTCCAAGGGATCATTGTATATCTAGAATCTATGTTTGTCTAAGAGGATGAATTTAAGTGAAGCTTAGCTAACAAAATGTTTTGTGCTAATCAAATATACCTTATTATACGTGTATATATTGGTACGAGAGAACAGTCAAGTGAGTGAGTGAACGTTAAACATTAACTCGCTCAACATTCTTGGATATTTGGAATTTAAACACTAAATTTGGTTTAGCACTTGCAGGTATTCAATTTCATTAAATTAGTGATGCAAAAAAAAAAAAAAAATCTGTTGACTCTTTCCAAAAGATTGCCTTCTGTCTACTTGCAAGTTTGAATTGCAGATCTGATGGCGACATTTTAATTTTAAAAGCCCCACATTTGGATTTTTTTTTTCAACCGCTGAGTGCCTAAATTCGAATTTTAGAAGCCAAAATATAAATTATTTTTAAACCTTAAATGCTTAAATTTCAAGGCCCAAATTCATATTATTTTTAAACTTTAAGAACATAAAATTTATTTTTTTTTCAAAGGCCCAAACTTAAATATTTTTGCAAGTTTAAAGTTTTAAAAATTTTGAATCATTTTTTTTTTAAATGAAACAATTCCAGACTTAAGTTAACTTGCAATCCAAAATCACAAAATTATGGCAGCCTCCCGACGTGGTAGCCTACTCAATCATCTATAAAATATGCTCGTCAGTGTCGTTAGATATTGCGGACGGGGAGCAAAGCAAAGTATTTTTATACACGGTCTATATGATTCTACAGATCAGTATACCTGCAAAAAGGCAATCACAAGCGGAAATTTTTCTGAATAGGTACTTTAGTTTTTTTGAACGATACTTTTTTAAATATGTACTCGTTTTTTCTAGCAAGGGTTCTTAAAACCCCTAGTTTTTTTTAAAAATTTTTCAAATGATAGTTACCCTCAACGGAACTTAATTCCCCTGAATAGTTAAACGATCTTTCTTGAATGGATATTTTAGGAAAAATTCACCTCATGTCTTTGTTATACCTTTGCAAGCAAAATCGGAGATGCCGGCTNCAATCATCTATAAAATATGCTCGTCAGTGTCGTTAGATATTGCGGACGGGGAGCAAAGCAAAGTATTTTTATGCATGGTCTATATGATTCTACAGATCAGTGTACCTGCAAAAAGGCAATCACAAGCGGAAATTTTCCTGAATAGGTACTTTAGTTTTTTTGAACGATATTTTTTTGAATATGTACTCGTTTTTTCTAGCAAGGGTTCTTAAAACCCCAAGTTTTTTCTTAAAATTTTTCAAATGATAGTTACCCTCAACGGAACTTAATTCCCCTGAATAGTTAAGCGATCTTTCTTGAATGGATATATTAGGAAAAATTCACCTCATGTCTTTGTTATACCTTTGCAAGATAAATCGGAGATGCCGACATTTGGTGAAGCGACGAGATCGGCGAAGTAAAGAACATACTTTACAAAAATTATAGTATAAGAAATAATGTATTAAAACAAATAATAAAATAGCGATGCCAGGGTTTGGTGAAAGGGAAATAAGAGATCGATGTTCTTGGCTCTTGCTGGTTTTTAATAGAAAAGTGAGGGATCAAGAGCTTCAGTTTTGATCTTTGTGGCATGGAGTGACGAAAACAAAAGAGTTGGGAGTTTCGAATGTTTTTGTTCGATGTAATCTCATCCTTGGCTTCGGTTTTGTAGTAATCGCAAAGAGGTGGAAGGTTTTCGCCAGGTTGGGTTCGTGGATCTTGTTAACAAGAGACATAAGAATTTTGGAGGTCTTTGCACGCAAAGGGTGATGAGAGCGCCAGTGTAGGCAAAGTTGGGAAGGTTGGGATGTGTGTGCTACAGGTTTGAGATGGGAAGAAGGAACTTGTGGTGTGGCTAGGGCAGATGAACCTTGTGGCACAGGAGGAAGAAGTCGAATGGAGAAGACAGTGTGCGGAATAAGGTTTCGTGCTGGTAGCAGTGATGAGGGACCTGATTTCGTCTCTAGGAATAGAGGAGTCAAAGCGGATGAAGGAGACGAAAGCGAGACATGAAAGAGGAGGCATTGTGGTTTTCATAATTCGTGTGTATATTGGTACGAGAGAATGAGCAGAGCGGGAGGAGTTATTATCTCTTAGTGCGGGAGTAAAATTTAACTTAACTTTAATTAAGTTTAATTTAACATATATAACAGCATTAATAATTTTTTTACAGTTTTTTTATCAACTTCAACAACTGTCATGTGGCAATATTTAATTGACCTTTGAGAAGTTCAAATGTTCTTTTAGATTGTTGTTTCTACCTATTAATATGATATTTGATATTTGATTGCCTAATTTAGATACCAAAAGGGGTAGAGATGGGAATTGGAACAATGACCAAAGGAGAAAAAGCCGTCATATATGTGAATAATGGGTATTTGTCAGAATCTTCATTGATGCAAATTCCTGAAGGCCATGAAGAGGTTCAGTTTGAAGTGGAACTTATACATTTTACTCAGGTTAGGTCATTTTTCT
>JXCR01139698.1:4680-28415 GCA_002079205.1 Phalaenopsis hybrid cultivar | reverse complement strand
TTTGGTGAAGCGACGAGATCGGCGAAGTAAAGAACATACTTTACAAAAATTATAGTATAAGAAATAATGTATTAAAATAAATAATAAAATAGCGATGCCAGGGTTTGGTGAAAGGGAAATAAGAGATCGATGTTCTTGGCTCTTGCTGGTTTTTAATAGAAAAGTGAGGGATCAAGAGCTTTAGTTTTGATCTTTGTGGCATGGAGCGACGAAAGCAAACGAGTGTTGAGTTTCGAATGTTTTTGTTCGATGTAATCTCATCCTTGGCTTTGGTTTTGTAGTAATCGCAAAGAGGTGGAAGGTTTTCGCCAGGTTGGGTTCGTGGCTCTTGTTAACAAGAGACATAAAAATTTTGGAGGTCTTTGCACGCAACAATCCCGTCATCGCTTCTCTGCAGTCAAAGTTGGGAAGGTTGGGATGTGTGTGCTACATGTTTGAGATGGGAAGAAGGAACTTGTGGTGTGGCTAGGGCAGATGAACCTTGTGGCGCAGGAGGAAGAAGTCGAATGGAGAAAACAGTGTGTGGAATAAGGTTTCGTGCTGGTAGCAGTGATGAGGGACCTGATTTCGTTTCTAGGAATAGAGGAGTCAAAGAGGATGAAGGAGACGAAAGCGAGACATGAAAGAGGAGGCATTGTGGTTTTCATAATTCATGTGTATATTGGTACGAGAGAATGAGCAAAGCGGGAGGAGTTATTATCTCTTAGTGCGGGAGTAAAATTTAACTTAACATTAATTAAGTGTAATTTAACATATATAACAGCATTAATAATTTTTTTACAGTTTTTTTATCAACTTCAACAACTGTCATGTGGCAATATTTAATTGACCTTTGAGAAGTTCAAATGTTCTTTTAGATTGTTGTTTCTACCTATTAATATGATATTTGATATTTGATTGCCTAATTTAGATACCAAAAGGGGTAGAGATGGGAATTGGAACAATGACCAAAGGAGAAAAAGCCGTCATATATGTGAATAATGGGTATTTGTCAGAATCTTCATTGATGCAAATTCCTGAAGGCCATGAAGAGGTTCAGTTTGAAGTGGAACTTATACATTTTACTCAGGTTAGGTCATTTTTCTAACTGAACAAGCAATACTATTCTCCAGTCTTACCATAATCAGTTTTGAGATGAAAAGATCTTTGCTGATTTTGTGAGACATTTTTTTTTTTTTTTTTTTTTCGCCTGGAAGAAATTCTAGTAACTTTTAAATATTTTTGGTGCCATGCTCAAGTGGTTGTACTCATTGTGTATATTTCTAGTAGACATAATATTTGATATTTCGTCTTGAAATGTCAGGTGCGTGATATGCTTGGTGATGGACGTCTAATAAAGCGCAGAATACGTGATGGAAAAGGTTCCTATCTCGAAGAACTTCTTTACCTTTAAATTTGTATGAGATGCTTAATAACTTTAATTAGGCAAATCAAATAATTTCACCGCCACATCTCATTATTAATCTTTATCACCCTTAAAGGCTAGCATTAATAAGTTTTTGTTCTTTATTTTTCCACTATAATTTAAATGTTTGCTATGATGATATCCTTTACCGCATATAAACAAAATGGTTATTCTTATCTAGAATTTCACTTTTTATTTAGCAATTCTTCTTTTTTAAAAAAATATTCCTTAAAATTATCAATTATTTATTCACCATATTTAGCCACTCCATACATTATTACGCCTCCTATTTGTCATTACTGCTCAAGCTAGCAATAGTGGAATTTATCATTTTTTATGAAAGCACTACATGTCTTAGACTGACTCCTTCTGCCTCGTGCTCCACTGAGTCGAGTGGTCCCACTTATCTCATGCCAAACCCGCCAAATAATTTGATGACTTATTTTAGGTGCAAAACTAAAAAGGTAGTAATTTTTAGTTACTATTATTTGGTATAAATAAGGCTTAATAGAATTGGGGTTGGGGTTTGTGATTTTGCCTTGAAATTAGGGTTAGTGAGAAAATTATCTACCTCTCGAATTGTAGGTCTATCTTTTATATATTTGGGATTATGCTCTTTTGTACTGGTGGAGTAAGATATTTTATTTTGCTTTAATCTCTGTGGAAACTTGTCTTGTTCCTATCAAATTGGTATCAAACTAGTACCTGGGAGTAATGATGGCAAAAAAATTCGATGTTTTGGATAAGAAATTAGAGGGAGTTATAAGCCAAATTAGATCTGAAATGGAAGAGTATTTTTCATCCATTGAGTTGTCCACGGAGTGGCGATTTATGATCTTGAAGAAATGATTAAGAAGATCGCGTAGTTTCACACAAACCCGCTGCGGGATCGAGCGAAGGAGTTTGGAGTGGAATCGAGCAACAAAAAATGGAAATCATGTGAAATCAGGGTTATGCATGGGGCAACATCACTGTCTTAGGATGATCTAGGGTCGTAGGATCGATTAAAAGGAATTGGGAGTGGATTCTAGCAGCAATACCTGAAAGGAAACATTTGACATCTAGAGGGCTGGAATGAGCGGAAGCAAAATAAACTAGATGGTGGCCTGGAGACGACCCATTCGAAGGAATTTGACCAGGAGTGATCAAGTTGCATCATGAGTGTTGGAGAGAACAATAGCAGGCGGAAAGGGATGGTGGCATGAGATTCGGTGCTGGCGGAACGGGAAGGGGATTTACTCGAGCAATTTTTTGCATTGGTTCAAAAAGGGCTCTTCATAGATTATAGGGGGAACTTGAGATGCAATCCGACCATTTGAGAGGGATCTCAATAGTATTAGAATGAAACTTCATGAAGGGGTTGAAGCTAGATATTAGAGCAACACTTCGTCTGTTGAGGCCGCGAGAATTAAGGGAAACAAAGAAATTAACACTATTAATTGAAGATAAAAATGCATTGAAATGGGCTAAAAGGATTAGCATAGTTGGAACACCATATCGAAGTGCTATAACCATGACGGTACAAAAAATGCAAATCTTAGGATTCTAGAGAGAGGCTCCACGAGATAAGAATAACGTGCCATGATCGGTAGTGTCCTTCAAACGCCTTACATAGACATAGATTCAAGTGAAGTGAGCCTAGGTGCTACGTTTTTGATGTGATAAGAAGTTTGTCCCAGGAAATCATTACGAGGATCATACTTTACTGGTTCTTATAGTATGTGATGAGGAGTCAGGAGATGAAGGAACATAGAACATTGTGATGGAGGAGGAATACCCTCACCTGAATGTGACAGAGGTCGTATTGAATTGTTGGTGGGATTTACATCCAACCACACTGAAACATCAAGTACAAATCAAGGAATAGGATGTAGTGGTGTTGGTAGATAATGGGGCCACCCACAATCTCACCTCCACTCAAGCAGTTGAGCAATTAGGGCTTTAGATGGTTGGCATAAAAATTTTTGGAGTAATGATGGAGACGGGACATCTGGAGAAAAGTAGGTGAGTTTGTAATGACTTTGACGCTGCAGAGTATTCATGTGGTGGGGTATATTTTTTCTTGGATTTAGGGAGTAATGATGTAATAATTTTCTTGAATTTTTGGATTACTGATGTATTATTGGTATGAAATGGTTGCAGTCCTTAGGGGAGATTAAGATTAATTGGAAAATTTTAGCAATGGAGTTTGAGGAGGGCGATAAGTTGGTGGTGCTTTGTGGTGACCCTAGTCTGTGCAAGACCTTGACGACACTCAAGATAATGATTAGGTTAATTGAGGATGTATGGTTGAGATTCTTGATCGAATTGCATAACATGGTAGAGACACATAATACATAGTTCGTAGAAATCTCTACATCTGTCAAACAATTTTTATATCCTTTTGTAAAATTTTCTAGTTATGACGTAGATTTCCTCTTCAGAGGGAAACGAGCATGCGATAACCCTGAGGCGCATGGTTTTTGCTCATAGTGTGCACTCATACTACTACCCCTAGGTATAGAAGGACGAGATCGAGAGATTTATCTAAGTCATGTTAGAGGCAGGGTCCATACAACCTTATGAAAGCCCCTACCCTAGCCTGACCTTGCTAGTTAAGAAAAAGGATTGGGCTTGGTGTTTTTGTGTGGATTGTCAGACAGTGAATAACGAAACAATACCTGACAAATTTTTCATTCTGGTGATTAATAAGAAACTGAAAGAGTTGTTTAGGTTGCCTTTTTATCTAAGATTAATTTGAAGTTAAGATACCACCAAATTTGGATGACACTATTAGATGTGCACAAAACAGCTTTTCGAACTCATGAGGGTCACTATAAATTTCTGGTTGTGCCATTTGAGCTCACGAATGCCCCGATTACATTTAAATCATTAATGAATAAGGTATTTGAACATTTTCTCAGGAAGTTTGTTTTGGTGCTCTTTGATGATATCCAAGTGTACCATCGCTCTTTGGAAGACCACATTAATGACCTTACAAGGTCCTATCAGAAGTCCGTGAAGGGTTATAACTCAATTTCGTTGTTGTTGACAGAGCAATTGTAGAGTGATAACTTTCAGTAGGTGGAAGCGATGACCTAGACTTTTGAAAACTTATAGAAGGCTATGACGAGTGTACCAATGCTAGAATTATTGGACTTCAATCAATCATTTATTGTAAAAAAAGATGCTTAATGCTATGGTTTAGGTACACTCCTCTTACAATGTCAACGACCCATCGTTTTTTGAAGTCAAGTGTTGACTGCGAGAGTTAGATTCAAATTAGTTATGAGCAGGAGCTTATGGTGATTGTGCTTGCTATTTAGAAATAGCGACCTTATTTGTTGGGGACTGCATTTTACAGTACACGCGGATCAACACTACTTTAGATTTTTGTTAAAATAACGTATGGTGGCTAAGGAACATCAAATGTGTCTATCTAAGCTTTTAGGGTATGAATTTGAGACATTGCTGCCCATAATTAAATAATAAGGCGTTGATGCCTTATCACAACTCATGGAGGAACCTCAATTTTTGACATTATCATTCCTTTTAAACTTAGATTGGGAAGTCCTAAGGCAAGAGAGTGAGGCTGAAGAAGAATTGGGCAAGATTCGATAGGCTTTTTTGAATGGTGAGAAAAACTACCCCAGTTATTCAATGAATGACTGGCGTTTACTTTATTTAGGATGTTATTTATTACCCTGAATTTCAAGACATATATCTAAGTTATGATAGGGGTTTCACGAGAATGCTATTGTGGACATTTGACATGCTCAAAACACACTGTAGGATAGTGGTAAAATTGTATTTGTTAGATATGAGAAATGATGTGGAGGATATAGTCCAAGATTTGATGTATACCAATGATACAAATACATGACGTTAGTGCTTGTGGGTTGCTACAACCTCTAGCATCATTGGAGAAGGTATGGCTGAAGGTGAAGATGAATTTCATGTAAGGCTTAACTTGGTCAAAAGGATTTAAGTCGTGAACAGTTGAGTAATTACACCCACTTTATACCTCTATGTTATCCCTACATTGTTTATGTAGTCGCTATTTTTATATGTGGGACTTTTCAATGGTTTTTAGAATAGATGGTGTTCGATTGAGACGAGGTATTCTTGGGTCATTTGTGGAGGGACCTGGGATTGTATTGAAGAAAATTACAATGTACTATCCAAATATGAATGACAGTTCGAAGTTGTCCATTATTCAGAAAGTCATGGTGGATGACTTGATTGACACTTTGGCTGGGNTTCATGTAAGGCTTACCTTGGTCAGAAGGATTTATAGTCGTTATAATGGTCGTGACCAGTTGAGTAATTACACCCACTTTATACCTCTATGTTATCCCTACACTGTTTATGTAGTCGCTATATTTATATGTGGGATTTTTCAAGGGTTTTTAGAATACATGGTGTTCGATTGAGACGAGGTATTCTTGGGTCATTTGTGGAGGGACCTGGGATTGTATTGAAGAAAATTACAATGTACTATCCACATATGACTGACAGTTCGAAGTTGTCCATTATTCAGAAAGTCATGTTGGATGACTTGATTGACACTTTGGCTGAAATACGACTCTCACACTCATGGGGGAACACTTTTTATGACCTTGATGGGTGAGAGATGTGGACCGACACGTCAGGTAATGCATGATCTTTGTTGTGGCTAAATCCAAAGGCAGAATGCATCACTATACATTGCATTACTGGTATATGAGGCCTAGCGCTTGAATGTTAACATGCATTTTGTTGTAGGTGTTTCGATTATGTGATCGTTTTGGTGTATATAGATTCTCGAATATGTGACATTTTTTACTCAACCGTTGAATGCTGGATGCATCAAATGTAACTGATTTGTATTTTTGAGAGGTCATGAGTCTACACGGGATACCCAGGACTATCACTTTTGACAGAGATGTTGAGTTTCTAAGTCACTTCTGGAGGACTCCATGGGGAATGCTTGACACTAAGCTTCAATTTAGTTCAACAACCCACCCATAGGCTGACGGTTAGATAGAGGTGGTGAAAATGAGCCTGAGGATTCTTCTGNTTGGCTGGGATACGACTCTCGCACTCATGGGGGAACACTTTTTATGACCTTGATGGATGAGAGATGTGGACCAGCACGTCAGGTAATGCAGGACCTTTGTTGTGGCTATACCCAAAGGGCAGAATGCATTACTATACACTGCATTACTGGTATCTAAGGCCCAGCGCTTGAATGTTAACATGCATTTTGTTGTAGGTGTTTCAAGAACGCATCGAATCAAAGATTATGTGATTGTTTTGGTGTATAGTTTCTTGAATATGTGACATTTTTTACATAACCGTCGAATGCTGGATGCATCAAATGTAACTGATTTGTACTTTTGAGAGGTCATGAGTCTACACGGAATACCCAGGACTATCACTTTTGACAGAGATGTTGAGTTTCTAAGTAACTTTTGGAGGACTCCATGGGGAATGCTTGACAATAAGCTTCAATTTAGTTCAACAACCCACCCATAAGCTGACGGTCAGACGGAGGTGGCAAAAATGAGCCTCGGGATTCTTCTGAGGTGCTTTGTGTGAAAAAATATTAAACACTAGGATCTTATTTTGGCCCAAGTCAAGTTTGCTTATAATAGATCTATGAGTCAGGCCACGGGACACACCTTATTTGAGATTGTGAATAAGCGCATCCCCCTCACTCCACTTGACTCGGTACCACCCCTACAACACCTGCCAATAAAATATGACAGTATTTCTGGACGAGATTTCATAAGTAAAGTAAAGTCATACGAGAGAAATCATCTACAAAATTGACAAAGTGTTTAAATCCATTAGAAAAAATAGACAAAGTCTCCACACGTCAGAATGAGCCAACTCAAAATTATGAATGACTCTTTTATTAAATCTGGGAATAAAAGGCAAACATTGATTTTTAAGAAATTGACACAACTCACAATTTAAAGATGTTAACTACTGAAATTGAGGGTACAATTTTTTTCAACATTGATAGAAAGTGATGTCCTACTCAACAATTGATCTCAAAAGTGAATAAGGTGTTGGAATAGGCTACAGGTTACGGTACCTCAAAAATGTTTTGACCTCCTGATTCTTAATCTTTACCAATAATCTTTTTCATCATATGATCTTGAAATATACAACGAGTGGTAAAGAATAAGATACAACAATTAAGAGAATATGTGATTTTGCTAACAGAGAAAAGATTAAAAGCAAAATGAGGTAAACTGAGAAAAAATGTTAAAGGCAATGTGGGTTTGATATTGATGGTGCCAAAACTGAGAAGATTAGAGGTTGGTCTATCTGATAAAGTGACGAAAGAGAGGTGTTTATGAATGGTAGAAAAGAGTGGATTACCTGTCATGTGATCTGTAATACCAAAATCAATGATCCATTTTGTGGTTGATGAAAGAAGACAATTATCATTGTTACCTAAGTCAGTATGAGTAATGATAAATGGTGATTTCATAGTGGTTTCATTAAATTTAATGAACTTGGCATATTCATTTGTAGAGATCGAGTGAGTTGGACTCAGAGAGGCTTCATTTGTTGTGATCACGTTAGTTGACTGTGATTTAGAACCCTTTTGGTTTTTTTAGCAACTTCTGACATGTATGTTTTCGATTGAAAAGGTTCATGACAGTAATAGCTTACTACGTTCGACCCTTAATTTTTTAGAATTCGGAGTTCCACTTCTGTAACTGCCCAACACATAGGTTTACTGATATCTATATTTTTCTGACAAAGGAAAGTACTAGGTTTTGGTATGGATGAGGCCTGAGAATTGGGGATCATACGTAGTACTCTATTATGTGTCGTACATCCATGGTTAGATAAGATTTATNTGATTTTTAAGAAATTGACACAACTCACAATTTAAAGATGTTAACTACTGAAATTGAGGGTACAATTTTTTTTCAACATTGATAGAAAGTGATGTCCTACTCAACAATTGATCTCAAAAGTGAATAAGGTGTTGGAATAGGCTACAGGTTACAGTACCTCAAAAATGTTTTGACCCCCTGATTCTTAATCTTTACCAATAATCTTCTTCATCATATGATCTTGAAATATGCAACGAGTGGTAAAGAATAAGATACAACAATTAAGAGAACATGTGATTTTGCTAATAGAGAAAAGATTAAAAGCAAAATGAGGTAAACTGAGAAAAAATGTTAAAGGCAATGTGGGTTTGATATTGATGGTGCCAGAACTGAGAAGATTTGAGGTTGGTCTATCAGATAAAGTGACGAAAGAGAGGTGTTTATGAAAGGTAGAAAAGAGTGGATTACCTGTCATGTGATCTGTAATACCAGAATCAATGATCCATTTTGTGGTTGATGAAAGAAGACAATTATCATTGTTACCTAAGTCAATATGAGTAATGATAAATGGTGATTTCTTAGTGGTTTCATTAAATTTAATGAACTTGGCATATTCATTTGTAGAGATCGAGTGAGTTGGACTTAGAGAGGCTTCATTTGTTGTGACCACGTTAGTTGACTGTGATTTAGAACCCTTTTAGTTTTTTTAGCAACTTCTGACATGTATGTTTTCGATTGACAAGGTTCATGACAGTAATAGCTCACTACGTTCGACCCTTAATTTTTTAGAATTCGGAGTTCCACTTCTGTAACTATCCAACACATAGGTTTACTGATATCTATATTTTTCTGACAAAGGAAAGTACTAGGTTTTGTTATGGATGAGGCCTGAGAACTTGGGATCATACATAGTACTCTATTATGGGTTGTCCATCCATGGTTAGATAAGATTTACGATTTAACACCTTACTGAGAATTGAGGTCAGCTAGAAAAATAATGATAACCATCTGTTCTCTTTGAGCTTGTTGAATTTTTTCATCGGTATTAAAGGGCAGTAGTTCGTTCAATTCTTCATACACACATTTATAGTACATGTGATATGTGCTAAATAACTGATCCTATTGTTTAACACGATAGAATTCTTTACATGTATCAAATATTTGAGAAATAATTTCTCCTTGAAAACTCTTGCGTCAATTCTTCCATTGCATCTCATTGTCACGATGAGTATTATGACCGACTTGATTAG
The DNA here is from genome assembly GCA_002079205.1 of Phalaenopsis hybrid cultivar. NCBI lineage: Eukaryota > Viridiplantae > Streptophyta > Magnoliopsida > Asparagales > Orchidaceae > Phalaenopsis > Phalaenopsis hybrid cultivar. Next base: position 18,942 of record JXCR01139698.1, on the reverse strand, counting down.
GTTCGATAGAATTTTGTATTTGTATCAAAAGTTGAGCATCCACTCATCCATTCAGAATAATTCAACATAGACTTAGCTGAAGGATTATAAATGAGGTGAATTTCTTTGAAAAATACTCCTTAAATAGAGTCTCATAGTTTTATTCTAGTAGAATTTATTAATGTCATTTGATTTTTTTCCTGTAATCTTAACTATTAATGAAACCAAACCTGTTACAAGATTTTTTTGTTCGCTAGCCATAATCGATGCCATTAAGTACTTAAGAATGAACTTTCAAAGTACTCAAAGATAAATAAATTCGGACCCACTATTGAAGGGAAACAAGCATCCAATGACACTCATAGGCGGATTAAGTAGATTGAAGCATTCAAAGTTGTCGCAGAAGTAGATGACACGGTTTGAACTGGTGTTGAACACGCATAGGAAGCAGTCTAAGGAAAACTTGAGGGAAGCAATGAAGGCGGGCGAAGCAGAGGAAGCAGTCAAAGACTCGCAGTAAGCAGTGAGCTCATCGTAGAAGCAGACAATGCCGCGCCAAAGTTGTTGAAGACATCGACCTAACTAGGCGAGTTGACCGAAGCAGGCGAAGCGTCGACGATGACGTCGTAGGGCATTGACGATCTCTTCTCAGGAAGAAATAATGTGATTGAGGAAGCCGGAAGGTGATGAAAATGTCGCAAGATGCATACTAGAACAAACAAACACTTTGACTTGAACTCTGATACCATGTGACAGCAAGAAACTCACTTCTTATTCCTCATTGAAATTGTATGTTGCAACTTNGTGTTTTTCATGAACAGGCCTGCTAATGTTCCTGAAGGTGCACATGTTCAATGGGAAATTGAGCTTCTTGGTTTTGAGATGCCAAAGGTAAATGGACATTTGTTTTTGCAGCGCCATGACTCTCTTCATTCTCACTAAAATTGTATTTTATCTGTGGGAAATTTTTTTTGCTTCTTAAATTTGATTTACTGTCATATGACTAAAGCGTTTTTGATAGTAACTAGCCAATCCATGAAAGCATCAGTTTGAAAAAGTAACTCAGAGAACTGTTAATAATTTCATCAGTTTTTTAGCCGTATTGTTTTTGTTATGATTACCGCAGTTTGTTTTAGAGAGCCAAAAGTTTGGTTTTTCCATTCATGGAAAAAATTTCTATTTGTGTATTGTTTCCATTTTGGGTGTTATATTTCATGATTTTAGGCCTCTCCAAAAGACTTCTCTAGGACTCTCCAAAGGACTCGCCAAAGGAATTCTCTTGGAACTTTATTGTAAGTTTTTTCAAAATCAACAAAACTCATATGTAGACCCTCTTTATTCTGTCTGTATTTCTCCATCAAACCTCTCAATAAATGTATAGCTTCCATAGGAGACCTACCCAACATAAATCCAAACTGATTATTATAAATATTTGTATCAAGTCTTAATCTATGATCAATTATCCTCTCCCATAACTTTAAAGTATGAGACATCAACTTAATTCTTCTATATTTTGCACACTCTTATTCGTCCCCTTTATTCTAAAAATTGAGAACGAAAAATACTTTCTTTATTCAGACATCTTTTTAGTTTTTAAAATAATATTAAAGAGTTTAGTAAGCCAAAAAACTCCTGAATCTCCTAAATATTCCATACTTTGATTGGGTTATCATCACGTCATACTGATTTTCAAGTCTTTATTTTCTTTAAAGCCTCCTCAACTTTATTTTTACTAATGCGACGGTAAAAATAAAACTCTTTATTAATAGCAATATTAAGATCACTAAAGTCGTTCATATTTTCATAAACTTCATTGAAAATTTTATCAAACTTAGCTCACAAACATATGTTGAATATCTTTCTCAAAGAAAAGCACTTTTTGATTTTCATCTTTAATACACTTTACTTGATTAATTATTTACTTTTCTTTCCTCTTTGTTTGACTAGTTTATAAATATATTTTTAACCCTCTTTAGTATCTAATATATGAAAAGGATTACTAAAAGTGGAATTTTTACCATCACAAATTATTTTCTTAGACTTCATATGACCCATCACATATTTTTCTTAGTTCTCTAAGCTTTTACATTTAAACCAATTTTTATAACACAACTTCTTATATTTTATCTTTACATGTATATTATTATGGTATCACCAACTATTTTTATTTATAAAAATCTTTTCTTTTGATTCTCCAAGTACATCGTTTGCAACTTGTTTAATAGTACTTGTTCCTTTATCTCACGTAGACTTCGCTTCTTCGTGAACATTCCAAATCTTGAAATCTTGAAATTTATTCATAAAAGTAATTTTACTTATCTGTTAGATGCCCTCATCTAATTCTATGACAATTTTTCCTTGTATTCTTTATTTTACAATTCTTCATCTTAAAATTCAAAACTAATAATCAATGCTGTGTTCTTAAATTTTCACTTGGAATGTCTTTACAATTTTTACTTTCTCGATGATATATTTTTCTCATTAGTAAATAATTAATTTGTATTTTAATAGATCAATTCTTATAAGAAATAATATGCTCATCTCTTTCCTTAAATAAAACGTTATCAATAAAGAAATAATACGCTAAAAAAAATCAAATATGGTTTTACCTTCTTCATTAATCACTCAAAAATTGTACTCATCATGAATTTTTCTAAAATCTTCTACTTCTCTACCAACATGTCCATTTAAATCTCCTCCAATAAAAAGTTCTTCTTCAAGAGTTATCATTTGTATTAATTATTCTATGACATTCCAAAATTATTCTCTTGAGCTTATATTTAAACCTACTTGAGGAGCAGAAGCTCTTATAATAGTAAAAATCTTAGTATCAATAACAATCTTTATGACTATAATTCTATCTCCAATTATTTTAATTGTTACAATATTATATTTCAAGCTCTTATTTGTATTTACACCACCATGTCTAGTGTAACTTCTACCTAAATACCAATGTTTAAAACATAAGCTATTAATCTTCTTTGTTTATCTCCAACTCATTTAGACTCTTGAATACATAAGATATTTATTTTTCTATAAACCATGATATCAACTAATTTCATTACTTTGCCTGAGAGAGTATATATATTTCAAGATCCTATTTTAATTTTAATTTTATGGACTAACTTTTTTACCCGCATCAGTCCATAATGTGAGTATATTTGACACTACATCCAGACGCCAATACAGCAACCCTTGCACACTTTTCACTGTATCTAGGTCATGCAGTGCATTGCTTCTAGGGGACATCCTAGCATTTACACAAAGATTTAAATGATTCATATCATGCTTCTTTCAACAAATTTTATATTGATTGTCGAATACCTAACGCAACCCTCCACTTTTCACATCTGAGGANTGTTTCAATTTTGACTTATTTTATAATGTAACAATGACCAAGGAATTCTGAATCTCCTTTAAGATAACGGACAACGGAATAATTTTAAAAAGAGGTGGCCAAGGAGCATGAAGTTTATTAAGCTTTTATACCTATAAAATAATGGTCAAGTACATGTGGTCCCACTGGCCGATTGTTTCCATAAAATGAAAATTTTTGTGAACATGTCATCAGAAGTTCCTTTTTACGTAGGAACTAAGTATTCCTACTTTTAATTTATGAAGGATTATATTTACTGTTGTAAATCTTTTGACATTGTCATCTTTAGCTTAATTAATCTGTTTTGACTTCAGAAGTTGTTTATTTTGAAATTGGAAGTAGAAATATACTATATAGATTTTAAAATTGATGCATGGCGACCAGTGTCTTCATCGTTGTTTGTTGGATATATTACATAAATTTTAATAAAAATGAAATCTTGCATGCATATGGGGAATCTATGTTTGTGATGTCAGTGCAACTAGTAATAAAAGATATGCACATTCTCTAGGTTCTTTGGTGTAAACTAATTTGTTTAAACGCAATGTTCTAGATTAATATCTATGTAAAAACTGAATAAAAAATGAAGTTCCCATTTGTTTTTGAGATATTTGTCTGAACATTGAAATGATTAACAATTTTGACTTAAAGTTCTTAAAAGATTAAACAAGTCAATGAATGTTGTGATTTTTACTTTTGCTCTTCTAAAATAGTTTGATTTTGAAATTTTTATTAGGCCATTTTTGTCCTGAATGTTTAATTGTGGATTGTTAAGTCAATAATATGCTTCATCTAATTTGGTGCAGGTTCCAGAAGGATTTGAAATGTCTGTTCGTCTAATGCTTCCAGGAGAGATATCGGTCATCACATGTCCCCCAGACTACGCATATGACAGATTCAAAAGGTGTTTTTATGTAGTAAATATGTGATGTTGCTGTTAAATACGATATTAAGGGTGTTTTTCATGAACAGGCCTGCTAATGTTCCTGAAGGTGCACATGTTCAATGGGAAATTGAGCTTCTTGGTTTTGAGATGCCAAAGGTAAATGGACATTTGTTTTTGCAGCGCCATGACTCTCTTCATTCTCACTAAAATTGTATTTTATCTGTGGGAAATTTTTTTTGCTTCTTAAATTTGATTTACTGTCATATGACTAAAGGGTTTCTGATAGTAACTAGCCAATCCATGAAAGCATCAGTTTGAAAAAGTAACTCAGAGAACTGTTAATAATTTCATCAGTTTTTTATCCCTATTGTTTTTGTTATGATTACCGCAGTTTTTTTTAGAGAGCAAAAAGTTTGGTTTTTCCATTCATGGAAAAAATTTCTATTTGTGTATTGTTTCCATTTTGGGTGTTATATTTCATGATTTTAGGCCTCTCCAAAAGACTTCTCTAGGACTCTCCAAAGGACTCGCCAAAGGAATTCTCTTAGAACTTTATTGTAAGTTTTTTTCAAAATCAACAAAACTCATATGTAGACCCTCTTTATTCTCTCGGTATTTCTCCATCAAACCTCTCAATAAATGTATAGCTTCCATAAAAGACCTATCCAACATAAATCCAAACTGATTATGAGAAATATTCGTATCACGTCTTAATCTATGGTCAATTATCCTCTCCCATAATTTTAAAGTATGAGACATCAACTTAATTTTTCTATAATTTGCATACTTTTATTCGTCCCCTTTATTCTAAAAAATGAGAATGAAAAATACTCTTTCTTTACTCAGACATCTTTTTAGTTTTTAAAATAATTCTAAAGAGTTTAGTAAGCCAAGAAACTCTTGAATCTCCTAAATATTCCACACTTTGATTGGGTTATCATCACGTCATACTGATTTTCCAGTCTTTATTTTCTTTAAAGCCTCCTCAACTTTATTTTTACTAATGCGACGGTAACAATAAAACTCTTTATTAATAAAAATATTAAGATCACTAAAGTCGTTTATATTTTCATAAACTTCATTGAAAATTTTATCAAAATTAGCTCACAAACATATGTTGAATATCTTTCTCAGAGAAAAGCACTTTTTGATTTTCATCTTTAATACACTTTACTTGATTAAATATTTACTTTTCTTTCCTCTTTGTTTGACTAGTTTATAAATATATTTTTAACTCTCTTTAGTATCTAATGTATGACAATGATTACTAAAAGTGAAATTTTTACCATCACAAATTATTTTCTTAAACTTCATACGGCCCACCACATATTTTCTTAGTTCTCTAAATTTTTACATTTAAATCAATTTTTATAACACAACTTCTTATATTTTATCTTTACATGTATATTATTATGGTATCATCAACTATTTTTATTTATAAAAATCTTTTCTTTTGATTCTCCAAGTACATTGTTTGCAAATTGTTTAATAGTACTTGTTCCTTTATCTCACGTAGACTTCGCTTCTTCGTGAACATTCCAAATCTTGAAATCTTGAAATTTACTCATAAAAATAATTTTACTTATCTGTTAGATGCGCTCATCTAATTCTATGACAATTTTTCCCTGTATTCTTTATTTTACAATTCTTCATCTTAAAATCCAAAACTAATAATCGATGTTTTGTATTTAAATTTTCACTTAGAATGACTTTACAATCTTTACTTTCTCGACGATATCTTTTTCTCATTAGTAAATAATTATTTTGTATTTTAATAGATCAATTCTTATAAGTGATAATATGCTCATCTCTTTCCTTAAATAAATCATTATCAATAAGGAAATAATACGCTCAAACAAAATCAAATATGGTTTTACCTTCTTCATTAATCACTCAAAAATTGTACTCATCATGAATTTTTCTAAAATCTTCTACTTCTCTACCAACATGTCCATTTAAATCTCCTCCAATAAAAATTTCTTCTTCAAGAGTTATCATTTGTATTAATTATTCTATGACATTCCAAAATTATTCTTTTGAGCTTATATCTAAACCTACTTGAGGAGCAGAAGCTCTTATAATAGTAAAAATCTTAGTATCAACAACAATCTTTATGACTATAATTCTATCTCCAATTATTTTAATTTTTACAATATTATCTTTCAAACTCTTATCTGTATTTACACCACCATTTCTAGTGTAACTCCTACCTAAATACCAGTGTTTAAAACATAAGCTATTAATCTTCTTTGATTTTTCTCCAACTCATTTAGACTCTTGAATACATAAGATATTTATTTTTCTATGAATCATGATATCAACTAATTTCATTGCTTTGCTTGTGAGAGTATATATATTTCAAGATCCAATTTTAATTTTAATTTCATGGACTAACTTCTTTACCCGCATCAGTCCGTAATGTGAAACCCTTGTATATTCGACACTACATTCGACCGTTTTTTTTAACCTTCGTGATTTGAAAAAGTGATGATTTTGTGATTTTGAAAATAATTTAAATATAAATATAATCTTTTTTTTTTATTTTAAAGTAACATTTTAATTTTAAAATAGGTGAGACCAAACGGATCTCACATTTTAAATAATTTAGATAATTAAATACAATACTACAGGTAATACACTTATCCCAAAGAAATAAATGTATCACTTGTAATAGGGATTCAATCACCTAGACTAACGAATTTATGACATCCGTTTTGGTCTGCAAAATATTTTTATAAAAAGGCCAACAAGTTCCCCTATCAAAAAAAATTAGATAGGGTTTATTTTATCTGGGTTCCTGGTTCCCTATAGAGGCAAGCCCCTATCGTTAACCGTTTGGTCTGCGAAATATTTTTATAAAAAGGCCAACAAGTTCCCCTATCTAACATTAAAAGTTAAATGGTTATTTTATCTGGGTTCCTGGTTCACTATAGAGGCAAGCCCCTATAGTTAATTACATCTTAACTGATCAAAATCACTTAAGAAAACTCTCGATTAAGATCATGTGGTTTTGCTTTCAAGATTTCAAAGTTTTAGTTTTCACGATTGGACATGGGAAAAATCAAATGGGAATGGCTCAAATAGAACAATTATTTAAGTAATTCAAAGGAAAGAAAAGTAGGGGATATCACAGATCCAGGAGAAACCCCGGAGATGTCCCAACTATCATATTGTTCGGCTTTATGTCTTTTGAAATAATTTAATTTGATATTTCCATCCTGTATTATTTAAGACTTAGGACTTATGTTTGCACAACGTCAGACTGTGCAAATAGCCTAAAAGACTAGAGTGTTTGCACAATGTCGGACTGTGCAAATAGCCTAAAAAGACAGGAGGATTTACACCGTATCGAATGGTAACCTCGTCTTTGAAGAGATAATTATTTGATGTTTCAATCCTTCAAATTATTTAAGATTTAGGACTTATGTTAGCACAAAGTCGGACTGTGCAAATAGCCTAAAAAGACAGGAGGATTTACACCGTACCGAACGGTAACCTCGGAATCCTAATGCGTTAGGACTTATAATTACACAACAGAGTTGTGCAAAAAGCCCAAAGAAATGATCCTATGGGTTGTTATTTAAACTAAAGAAAGTGATAGGTGATGTAAATATGTTTTGCTGCTGCAGATTCATCTTGAAGTTATCCCTTGCCGCGCTGCCCACGATATTTGCTCCGAGCCTCTCGTAGTAGCACCTCCTGGTTTAGTTTTAGTTTTGAAAATACGTTTAACCACTAGATTATCCTAATCTAAGGCATAGTGTATCAAAGTAACTAAGCATGCAGTATAACAGAAAAGAGCAGTATAGTGTACAGTAGAAAGAAGAGACAGTATAGCATGCTGAGAAAATAGTATAATAGGCTATGAAAACAATATAACATGCTGGGAAAATAAAATGTTGTAATATAAATTAAACTTGTACACCTGGGAGGTTCATTGCTCCTTTAAATTTAGCTATTATGCATTGTGTAAAAGAGGAAAGTATAATCTGAAAAAGACTTAACAGAAACAGGTAAATCATAGGAAAAAGATAAACAAATAAAATAAAATACAACATCACATATAAAGGACCAAGAATAGGAAATTTATATGTGATATTGGGATGTCCCCAATTGCCAGGAGGATTTGAGTGTAGGACAAACTCAAATTCCGGAGCATTGGGTTTCAGTTTTCGTCAAGTTAAGGTAAGAATTTCATTATTTGATTTAATTAAATCAGTCATGAGTCNCCTAACGCAACCCTCCACTTTTCACATCTGAGGCTTGGGACCTGGCAATGTCAGTGTTATCATCAATAGTTTTACTTAGTTTTGAAAATCAATATATTCATTTCTTATACATGAAGTGTATTTAATTGCAGGATTGGACTGGGTTAAACTTTCAGAATATAATGGATGAAGTAGAGAAAATAAAGAGCACAGTATGATCATTACATGCATTGCCTGTTTTTTTTTTTCATTTTGAGCTTTGCATTTAAATAATATTTGCTGGTAGAAGTTATTTAAGTGCTTGATCTCTCTTTTGCTTTTCAGGGGAACAGGCTATTTAAAGAAGGAAAATATGAACTCGCCAAAGCGAAATATGAGAAGGCATATAACTAATAAAAGTTTTACCATTTTCTTTTTACCTACACTGTCAACATCATTAGTTTCTCAGTTTTTCTGTCTTCAATTATAATGTTGTAAATGATTATAACTTGAGCTTCATATGTTTATATTTTAGAACACATGCAAATTAAAAGTGGACTGGCCTTTGAGAACTGTAGTAGGTGTTGCCAAATCATGAGGGAAATCTTCTATATGGATGCATATGTTGCTTCTGTTAATTCTAATTATTTCCTTTGAAAAAAAGTAAAGTAATAAAGACTTTCTTAAACTAGACTTAAGAATTCTAATATTTAGTTTCATAAATTTCCCTCATGAATAACTAAATCCTCATTTTAACAGCTTTAAAAATCCTAAAGCTATAGTTCAACGTGTTCATTGAGAAGAAACTCTTTTGCTAGATTTGTTATTGCTTTAATAAGTTTTTAGAGTTTTTCAATGAGTGAAGTGTGAAAATAGTCCCCTTACTGTTTACATGGGGTCTTTTTTGTGTCGAAGTTTATAAAAGTTTAAATTAGTCCGCAAACTTTTTTAAGAGGGTTGAACTAGTCCTCATGGACTGCCATCAACATATTTGTTGGAAAACATTCTAGAGTGCTGGCGCGCTGATTTTTATGTTAAGCATACATAATGCATAATTGCAATTTAATGCTTTCGCAGTTTTCTTGTTTATATGGTCTGTTTGCTTTTATTGTCAATTTTATCGATGCATCTAAATGAATTTAACTTCATTTGATTTGTTTCTATTAGGTTCTTCGAGAGTACAATCATGTTAATCCCCAAGATGATGAGGAAGGGAAAACCTTTTTAAATTCACGAGTAAGTTGATTTTGTGTAGTACACATGCAATCTCTACCCCATATTTGGTTGTAGTACTGTCCATTTAAAAGAAGACAGAGTCATTTATGCTTAAACCATTATCCTTTCTCGTTTTTTTAATTTCATTTGTATGCTATAATGCCCAACAAATCTTTTAAGCATCATATCTGTGTGCTTATTTGCGGGGATTTGTGTTTGCTTCAAACATTTTTCATTTCTCTTTGGGTATGTGTATATGTTTTGTTGAGCAAATTTATTGTTGATTTTTGCTGTGTTTGAACATTTTCTTATGTTTATTTTACGTTAATGGTGTTTGACCATTTTCTTATGTTTATTTTACGTTAATGGTGTTTGCAGAACGCATTGCATCTTAATGTTGCAGCTTGCTACCAGAAAATGGGTGAATACAGAAAATCAATCGAGACGTGCAATAAGGTAAATCACTTAAAATAATAGCATTTATAATATGATGTCAGGTATAAGGGCAAAGGCCCAAATCTCACGGGAAAAAGAAAAAAACAAAGCAAATTAGATGTCTGTGAATAACAAATCTCACGGTTTGTTGAGCCAATTTAAAATAGTAGCATTTACCATTTGAATGAAGATATTTAGAATGAAGAGGTGTTGGTTTAGTATCCANTTTTTCCAGCTCATAAACATAATTTCCAGCATGCTTTCTATCAAGGGCAGCAAGAGATGAAATAAATAAGCTTCAAATACATTTTTCCAGCTCATAAACATAATTTCCAGCATATATTTCAATAAAGGGCAGCAAAGGAAGCAACATGGGAGCCCCAAATGTGATTTTTCTAACATATAAAACAATCTCAACATGTATTCTAGCAAAAGGGTGAGTATGAGGAATATGAAATGAACCCCTAAATACATGTGTTATCTCACCAAGCAATTTCCAACACATATTGCAGCAAAAAGGGGAGTAATAGGAACATGAAATGAGCCCCGAAACACATGTTTTATCTCACAAAACAATTTCCAACACATATTGCAGCAAAAAGGGGAGTAATAGGAACATAAAACATAAGCCCAAACGTGTTTTTTCCAATTTATAAAACACTTCCAGATTCATGCCATTCAAAATAATGTAAAATAGAGGAGAGGAGAAGAATACCTCTTTAGTATAGACTTAAAGCAAAGCACTAAAATAAGATTGAAGAAAGCACCACAGAAATTTCTCCTAAAAGCCTCACGCAAAAGCTTTCTCGTTTTTTTTTTATTCTGCAAGCCGCAAATCCTTCGAACGACAGAGAGGAGGTAAAATTTCTTTCGAACAAAGGGGATCGATCCGTATGCTAACTGCGAAAGAGGAAGAAAGCAAATGCCAAATTTCTTCTAAAGAACTCTTCTCTCAAGAACACTCTCCCCTTTTTTTTTAGCCAAAGAAAACTTCTCCCCTTACTCACACAGCCACCCCTATCCTTAGGAAGCCAAAAGGCAAAGAAAAGAAAAGGAATACCGATCGTTTTCCGCCCTAGCCTACCAATCGAGCGAGAGAAAGGAATCGACACCATAAATGAGAAGAACGCTCGGCCTCGAGGAAGAGAAGCGTCGGCCAGGTGGAAACCCTCAATTGGAGACTCGCTCGGTTAAGCAGAGATCGAAGAGGCGAGCCGCAAACCGCAAATGCGAATGACANACGCGCTGGCACGGTCCGTTTTGCCGTCGGAAGTCGTTTTGACGAATTCATCGATTTGCGTGTCAATTTTCTTATGTCGAAAATATGGCAATATGGGCGTCCTTTCCTACCAAAATTGGTATCCCGGACGCGTTGGCGCAGTTCATTTTGTCGTCGGAGGTTATCCGGAGAAGTTCGCATTTTCACCCGTCCTTTAGGCTTAATTGATGTCTGATTTCGTGCAACTCAGTGAATTTTGTGCATTTGGTGTGTGTATGTGACGAAAAGGTCATGACGATGTTTTCCTAAGGCTTGGAGTCGTATTAGGAACTTTTCCCTTGAATCTTTGCAAAATAGTCCATAACCGCTCGTTCATAAGACTATGGTCTTGTGCCAAAAATGCTAGACATCAAAGAAAAAAAATAGGAAGTGGTTGGAATTTCTAAAAGTGTGAGTCTCAATTCTAGTTTTCTAAGATGGTCAATAGGAACTCCTAGAGCTAGATCCTAAGAGCCTAGAAAAGGAAATGACCTCAAAAATGAGGTCAACAAGGCGCCAATACAACAACCCTTGCACACTTTTCACTGTATCTAGGTGATACAGTGCATCGCTTCTAGGGGACATCCTATCATTTACACAAGGATTTAAATGATTAATATCATGCTTTTTTCAACAAATTTTACATTGATTGTCGAATACCTAACGCAACCCTCCACTTTTCACATCTGAGGCTTGGGACCTGGCAATGTCAGTGTTATCATCAATAGTTTTACTTAGTTTTGAAAATCAATATATTCATTTCTTATACATGAAGTGTATTTAATTGCAGGATTGGACTGGGTTAAACTTTCAGAATATAATGGATGAAGTAGAGAAAATAAAGAGCACAGTATGATCATTACATGCATTGCCTGTTTTTTTTTTTCATTTTGAGCTTTGCATTTAAATAATATTTGCTGGTAGAAGTTATTTAAGTGCTTGATCTCTCTTTTGCTTTTCAGGGGAACAGGCTATTTAAAGAAGGAAAATATGAACTCGCCAAAGCGAAATATGAGAAGGCATATAACTAATAAAAGTTTTACCATTTTCTTTTTACCTACACTGTCAACATCATTAGTTTCTCAGTTTTTCTGTCTTCAATTATAATGTTGTAAATGATTATAANTATAATCTATTTATCATTTTTCTTGCCCATTTGATGCTGAGAGGTACTGGATGGTAACCCTGTGCATGCCAAGGCTATCTATCGCCGAGGCATGGCTTACATGTTACACGGAGACTTTGAGGAAGCACGGAAAGATTTTAATGCGGTGAGTAATAAATTTTGTATTTTACATTGGTGAGTACTAAACCGAGTATTTTACATACTCCTGTAACTCCATGTGGTAATAATGCATATCACAAGGGGATATAATTTTATTGCTTATTCATGCTAGCTTTCTTACTGACATTAGATGATAAGCATGGAGAAGTCCTCTGAGTCGGATGCTAATGCTGCTCTCCAAAAGCTGAAGCAATTAGAACTGGTAATTTTCATCAACATTAATCCTCTTTTAACATTTGCTGCTTAGATAATAGGACAAATGAATTCACTTTTGTTCTTTTCAATGTGAGATATAAATTTCATCCTACAAAAAAACATGTGTTAGGTCTTTACAATTTGTGATACCATTTTAAGATTTGTTGTAATACGTGTGTTGACCTTATTTTAGTTTTCAATTGGCCTTGGGCCCATCCATGGGTCTTGTAGGTAAATGTCACATTAATCGTAAGCTCAATCTTAATCATCATCAACTTAGTAGATGTTGATCGAGTATGATCCGTGTTTTCTTTGCATATTTGCATATGATAGTGAGTTGGGTGGCTTGTCGTCACTTGGGTTCGTCATCATGCTTGAATCTGCTTTCCAATTCATGTTTGTCATCAAGGTGGGGAGACCTATGACGAGTGCAAGTGTGATGACAACTCTTCAAAATTTTTAAATGGCTAAATGTGCATGAACTTCAATTTATAAGTCCTGTTTATCAGCCTAAGTCTAAGTCTACACACTTTTGTTTGTGAGGTATCCTTGGATTGTAAACCATGTTTGCTAACAAGGATCCTCTAGTCACCCTCACAACCCGGAATGATGGAATCATGAGGTTTTGATTAGAGACATCATAACTCCTCCCCTTTGATTTGCTTTAGTGTCTTTGAGCCTATCCGCTTTTCATTCCTCTCACTTCCTAAATTTTCATCCTCTATAGAACCCTATAGGATCCATTTCGGTATTCACTTCACATGATCGAATCTATCAAAGTTTTAATCATCCTATGAACACAAATTAATTCCTTAATGGAGAGTATTCTCGAATATGGCCGGGATGTAATTAATCTTAGGAGCTTGCTTGTTGGGAAATCTAGAACCTCAACTATAATAAACCCTTTTGGACATCTATTTCTTATAGGGGAAATCTATAGGATATAGAATCCTATCTTCCTTCCATTGATCCCCATGTTCCTTCAGAGTCGATTGATTTAAATACAGTCAATCTATTACTGCAGCTGTCAAAGCCCACGACATGTAATGCAAATCCTATTGTTTGTGAAATTTTGAAGTTTAGAATTTATGGTTTATAAAATTTAGCTTAATATAATGCAAAAATACCCCCATTTGAGTGAGCCCCTTTATGTTCTCTAGGTCTTTTATTTTATAATAGAATTAAAGGTTCCTAAATAAACTTCCCTGCATCCTGCTATTGATCTTATGGTACTATAACCATTTCAAGAAAGTTAATAGAATCTCTTAAGGTTCTTTGGCCAGCAAAATTTATTCTAATATATTATTTAATTAATAAAATATTTCCTTCTGATTTCTAATAAGTTATAACAAAATACTTATTATCTTGACTCGTATAATTATTTGGAATATCAAAAGGGATGTTGATAGGGAAATTCTTGATTGAGTTGAATTAAACATACTCAAT